>NQVE01000099.1:0-217915 GCA_003260385.1 Cuscuta australis | reverse complement strand
GGCCCAATTCGTAATCAATTGCCCTACAATTTAATTAATTCTTTTGGCCTGATTACGCCACAGTACCTTTACAACGGTACCGTCTTGTTTCTTAACACTTTAGTTTCGCGCGCCAAGATCTTAACTGGTTCTTCTTCGTAAGACAAACTCTCGTCGAGGGTTACAGCATTGGTCGGCAACACATGAGTCGGATCTGAACGGTATCTACGTAGCATGGAGACATGAAAGACGTCGTGAATCCTGTTCAGCTCTGGTGGCAACTCTAGCTTGTAGGCAACAGGTCCTATTCGTCTAGAATGCGGTAGGGTCCAATGAATCTAGGGCTAAGCTTCCCTTTCTTCCCGAACCGTAGGACCTTCTTCCAAGGTGAAACCTTCAAGAATACCATGTCACCAACATTATACTCTATGTCTCGTCTCTTCAAGTCTGCATAAGATTTCCTCGGTTTCCTGCACAATATCTGGTCCCTCGAGCTTACGCTCGCTAAGCTCTGTCCAACAAATTGGGGTTCGGCATTTTCTGCCGTAGAGTGCCTCATACGGAGCCATCTGAATACTCGCCTGGTAACTGTTATTATACGCAAACTCCATCAATGGCAAGTAACGCTCCCAATCTTCTCCAAAGTCGATCACGCAAGCTCGCATCATATCCTCGACAATCTGTATTACCCTCTCAGACTGGCCATCGGTCTGAGGGTGAAATGCCTACTAAGGTTCAAAGCTGTGCCAAAAGCCTTCTGAAGTCCTCTCCAGAACTTCGAAGTGAACCGGGGATCTCTATCAGATATGATTGACAGCGGTGCACCGTGCAACGAACTATCTCTCTACGTACAAATCTGCCAATTTGTCTAAGGAAGAGTCACGTCTGACTGGTAGAAAATGAGCGGACTTCGTCAACCTGTCAACAATGACCCAGATGGCGTCATCTTTCGTGAAGATCGTGGCAATCCGATCACAAATCCATAGTGATCCTTTCCCACTTCCATTCCGGAATGGTAGGAGGTGCAGCAACCCTGTCGGAACCTGGTGCTCAGCCTTGACTTGCTGACAAGTCAAACAACGTGCAGTGAACTAGGAGATTTCCTTTTTCATAGCTGGCCACCAATAGGATTTCTTCAAATCCTGATACATCTTGTTACTACCCGGGTGCATAGTGTATACGTTCCGTGAGCCTCGCGTAACAAGCGACCCTCACCTCACCGCGGGGCACCACTACGCGTTCATGATAGTACAAGACTCCGTCATCGCGAATTGTAAACTCGGGCCTCTTTCCTGTAGGAACTAACTCTCGAGTCTTCTGACAAAACTCATCATCCTCTGTGCTGTACGGATCTCCTGCTCTAACGGAGACTGAAGCTGTAACTCGGCAACGATTTTCTGCTCAAGCATCGGCCACGATGTTAGCCTTGCCCGGATGATACTCAATGACTAAATCGTAATCCTTGATCAGCTCCAACCATCGGCGTTGTCTAAGATTCAGCTCCTTCTGGGTGAGTAGGTACCTCAAACTTCTTGTGGTCGGTGAAGATGTGAATCCTCTCTCCAAAGATGTAGTGGCGCCAAATCTTCAAGGCAAATACCACGGCTCCAACTCTAAATCATGTGTCGGATAATTCTCCTCGTGAGTCTTCAACTGTCTCGATGCGTAGGCCACTACCTTACTTAACTGCATCAGTACACAACCTAAGCCGCTACGAGATGCGTCACTATAGATGGTGTACTCGATGCAGGAGTAGGTTGAACAAGACTGGTGCCTGGGTCAGGCACTCCTTCAGTTGATCAAAACTGCGCTCGCACGCTTCTGACCACTCAAATTTGATGTCCTTAGCAGTAGCTTGTTCAATGGAGTAGCGATCGAGGCGAAGCTCTTAACAAATCGGCGATAGTAACCGGCTAATCCAAGGAAGCTCCTCACCTCATGAACATTCCGTGGAGCCTTCCAGTCCACTATGGCTGAAATCTTGCTGGGGTCTACCTGGATACCGGTAGCAGAGATAACATGTCTAAGAATGTCACCTCACTCAACCAGAATTCACACTTAGACAATTTTGCATACAGCTTGTGCTCTCGCAACACACTTAGAACCAATTGCAAATGTCTAGCATGCTCCTCCTGAGTCCGTGAATAAATCAAGATGTCATCGATGAACACTACTACGAACTGGTCCAAGTATGGTCGGAACACACTGTTCATAAGCTCCATGAACACTGCCGGGGCATTAGTCAATCCGAAAGGCATGACTGAGAACTCATAATGCCCATAGCGTGTCCTAAAAGCAGTCTTCGGAATGTCTTCTCTCCTGACAGAAATCTGATGATATCCAGAACGCAGATCAATCTTCGAGAATATCGTAGCCCTCTGAGCTGGTCGAACAGGTCGTCGATACGAGGCAACGGATAACGATTCTTCACTGTAGCTTTGTTCAACTGCCTGTAGTCGATGCAAAGTCTCATGGATCCATCTTTCTTTCGAACAAATAACACTGGTGCTCCCCATGGGAAACGCTAGGTCGGATGAATCCCTTTTCCAGTAGCTCTTGCAACTGAGCCTTCAACTCCTTCATCTCGGCAGGTGCTATACGATACGGTGTAGCAGATATGGGTTCCGTACCCGGAATGAGATTGATCGAGAACTCTACCTCTCTCGGCGGAGGCAAACCAGGTAGGTCTTCGGGAAAGACATCAGGGAAGTCGCAAACCGTACGAATGTCCTGCTGACGTGGCGATTCTTTTCGCATATCCTGAACGTGACATAGGAACATCTCGCACTTCTTGCGAATCAAGCGCCTCGCGTTCAAGGATGATATGAACTCGGGAGTCTCGGGAACACTTCCCGGAGAGTAATACGTCGCTACCGTCTTCGGCTCTCAGCCGTACGGTCCGACAACTGCAGTCGACCACTGCTCTATGCTCGGTGAGCCAATCCATACCAAGGATAATGTCAAACTCCTTGTGTGGTAGCTCTATCAAATCTGCAGGGAATTGCTTCCCTTGCACGGACAACGGACATCTATGATAAATGTGATGAAGACGCATGCTATGTCCTAGCGATTCGATACAATGGTAGGTATCTCAAGGTCACTCCTCACAATCACAGAATTAGCAGGCATGCCAACACAGATATAGGAGAGCGTAGAACCCGGATCGATCAAGGCATGCATAACTGAATCAAATAGTACGAACGTACCCAGATAACATCGGGGCTAGGATCTGTACGCCCATGCATGGCGTAGGTACGCGCTGGTGCCCGGCCTGACTGTTGCGGACGTGGTCTCTGCTGATTATTTGCGGCAGTAGACTGCTGACTCCGTGCTGTATGTGATGCGGCAGGCTGATCCGGAGCTCTGGGTAAAACAGACTCGCTGCTAGGGTTTGTCGGGCAATGCCTCCTGAAGTGCCGTGGCTGACCACAACCCAAACATAAGCCTTGGTGAGCCAACACTCGCCCGGGTGATGCCTACCACAATGTACACATTGCGGGTGGCTTCTCGATCTGTTCGAGTTGCTCGCGGCGACCGACGGAGACGACCTCGACTTACTCCTCTTAGGCGGCGGCGCACTCGAAGAACCCTTCTCGTACCTCTTTCCCCCGAATCCAAAACTCTTCCCGCTCGGCCCGGTGCTGGCCGCGGGTCGCGGGTCTTTCGTCGCTCTATCCTCCTTCTTGGTTGCCTGCAAATCATCCAAGCTCTTTTCTGTCTTCACAATCAAATCATACGCCGCGTTAAAATCTGTCGTCGTGATCAGTGCGGCGTACGGCCTCAAGTCCGGCCGTAGCTTCTTGACGAACTCGTTCAAACGATCCTCCGGAGTGGAGACCAGACTCGTCGCGTACTGGGACAAGTAGTCGAACCTCTGTCTCAGTTCAGGCAGTGACATCCCCTCCTGCTTAAGCGCAACGAACTCATCGCGCCTCTCCTCGCGGTACCGGGTGGGGACGTACTCCTTCGTAAAGGCTCGATCGAAGCGATCCCAGGTCCACGGCTTGGGTGTGTGTGGATCCTGGTCAATGCGCTTCCACCAATCATATGCTCCTTTCCGGAACATCTGTGACGCCTACTCCGAGCGATCAACATCTGGGACTCTCAAATTCTTGAGTACCCGGTCCATCTGCTCAAGCCAATCCAAAGCAATCTGGGGTTCCCCCAAATTGTCTCCTCGGAACTCTTCCGCTCCATTATCCTTCAACATTTTGAAGGTAACGATGCGCGGCTGCGGCTGTAGTGGTGGAGGTGGCTGGAACATGGGCATAAACTGCGCCATGTGCTGCATATAGTGGGTCATCATGGCCGGGAACATCTGCTCGTAGGCTACCGGCGGTATCGGTGTGCTACTGAATTGGTATCCAAATTTGCGACATTTTCAAAACAATTTTAAACAAACATTCTATCCATGCATATAAGAATCCATCGGAGTAATTTAAAATAATGCGGAAGCCTTTTTAAAGTCAAACAACATGGGATCTTGCCCCGAAAACGTAATAAGCATTAAAGTTAATTAAATAAAACATAATCAACAAATTAAAGTGACAGCCACGCCATCGTACATCTCCTCCTCAACGCCCTCTGGGATCGGCTCTAGGTTCATCTGTCTGATCACCTACGGACAGCAAAAAGAAAACAACGCTATCCACTCAGCATTGACGCTGAGTGGTACTCCATTGTAGCACAAGAATAAATATACTAATTCAACAATTAAGATCGTGCATATGTTTATCCTTTTAATAAAAGTCTATTCCACTTTACATTTGGTTCTTTAGACGGTTGACAAACAGTCAACTTATTTTCTTTCTTTTCGAAATGATTTAGGTGTTACGGGTTTCCCATTGACTCTTTGACCACCGGTCAAACCAATTTAGACTTTCATCAAAATCAAACCAATTTAACATTTATTCCCTATGTCGGAGATAGCCTCAATCCGTAATACCGAAGATGGCCTCAATTCGGTGGAGGTAGGATCCCCTGGGCGATGGCCTCAAACCCAAGATCGCAGACCCTCGTGCACGTCTTAACCTCACTGGCCAGGCCCTGCAGCCGCCCGAGCGTTGGCCAGTTTCTATGTTTGACACAATAACCCAATTGACCTTATTCACCAGTTAGAATTAATTAATTAACTTAACTAATTCGTTAAAGTTTGGATTCAACCATTCGGTCAAACCTACGACAACAGAGTATCCAGTCAAAGCCTAGGTCAAACATGACCTAACCCAAGTCAAAGTCAAACCTGTTCAGTCAATTCACAATCCTCAACAATTCAATTCAAACAATCAATTTAATTCAATTAACCAATTTAGCCAAATTATAGCATAAACACATATAATGATCCAAACCATTAAATCTATTCTGAATGCTATTAACTTCATAGTACGGACCTGGATTACGCCGAAATCGAATCGATAGCTCGAACGGAAGACAAATCAACGAAATCAACCGAACGGGTCAAATCGAGTCAAAGTACGAAATCGACCAATAAATCCGGCGTGGGGGTTAATCTGCCGGCGATATCAACTCGGGGCAGCGGCCGGATGCGGCGACGGTGACGGACGCCGGCGACAGTGGCGGAGCGGCAGCTCGACGGCGGTGAATAGCGACTGGCGGTGCTGTAATCGACGGCGGCGGTGGCCGCTGTGCAAAGGGCGACAGCGGCTGGAAGCTCGGCCGACGGCGGCTCTCGATTCCGGCGAGGGCAAAACAGCGGCGACGTCCTCCGTTTGGCGTGGCGGCGCTGCAAATCGGCGGCGGCGATGAGCGACCGGCGCTGGCTCACGGCGGTGAGCGACGGCGGCTGGAGGCGAAGGAAGCAGCGGCTGGCTTCCGGCGACGGGCGACGGCGGTCTGGCTTGCGCGACCGGCTGGGCGGCGACGATTGGCTGGGCGGCGAGCTTCCGGCGGCGAGGCTGAGGAAGGGCAACGGCGGCAGATGGCGGCGACTGGGCGGCGGCGTGATGGCGGCGGTGCTGCAAATCGGCGGAGAAGAAGGAAGGAGAAGGAGAAGGAAGAAGAAGGAAGAAGAAGAAAAAGAAAAAGAAAAGAAGAAGAAGGAAGAAGGAGAAAAGGAACGGACGAAGATAAGGTTTGGGTGGATGAGGTTTATTTAATGGTCCCATTCCAAAAAGGATTGGGCTTCGGACCCAAAATACCTGATTAAATGGTCATAACTTGAGTTCCATAACTCCGATTCGCGAACCGTCTGAACCGACGCGATCACAAAAATATTTCCTACGAGATGACATAAAAGTTGGGCTTAAAATCCAAATTATAATTTTAACCCCTAATTGGGCCCAATTCGTAATCAATTGCCCTAACAATTTAATTAATTCTTTTGGGCCTGATTACGCCACAGTACCTTTACCAACGGTACCGTCTTGTTTCTTAACACTTTAGTTTCGCGCGCCAAGATCTTAACTGGTTCTTCTTCGTAAGACAAACTCTCGTCGAGGGTTACAGCATTGGTCGGCAACACATGAGTCGGATCTGAACGGTATCTACGTAGCATGGAGACATGAAAGACGTCGTGAATCCTGTTCAGCTCTGGTGGCAACTCTAGCTTGTAGGCAACAGGTCCTATTCGCTCTAGAATGCGGTAGGGTCCAATGAATCTAGGGCTAAGCTTCCCTTTCTTCCCGAACCGTAGGACCTTCTTCCAAGGTGAAACCTTCAAGAATACCATGTCACCAACATTATACTCTATGTCTCGTCTCTTCAAGTCTGCATAAGATTTCTGTCTGTCCGAAGCAGTGCGGAGTCGGTCTCTGATCACACGAACCTTTTCCTCGGTTTCCTGCACAATATCTGGTCCCTCGAGCTTACGCTCGTTAAGCTCTGTCCAACAAATTGGGGTTCGGCATTTTCTGCCGTAGAGTGCCTCATACGGAGCCATCTGAATACTCGCCTGGTAACTGTTATTATACGCAAACTCCATCAATGGCAAGTAACGCTCCCAATCTTCTCCAAAGTCGATCACGCAAGCTCGCATCATATCCTCGACAATCTGTATTACCCTCTCAGACTGGCCATCGGTCTGAGGGTGAAATGCCGTACTAAGGTTCAAAGCTGTGCCAAAAGCCTTCTGAAGTCCTCTCCAGAACTTCGAAGTGAACCGGGGATCTCTATCAGATATGATTGACAGCGGTGCACCGTGCAAACGAACTATCTCTCTAACGTACAAATCTGCCAATTTGTCTAAGGAAGAGTCACGTCTGACTGGTAGAAAATGAGCGGACTTCGTCAACCTGTCAACAATGACCCAGATGGCGTCATTCTTTCGTGAAGATCGTGGCAATCCGATCACAAAATCCATAGTGATCCTTTCCCACTTCCATTCCGGAATGGTAGGAGGGTGCAGCAACCCTGTCGGAACCTGGTGCTCAGCCTTGACTTGCTGACAAGTCAAACAACGTGCAGTGAACTAGGAGATTTCCTTTTTCATAGCTGGCCACCAATAGGATTTCTTCAAATCCTGATACATCTTGTTACTACCCGGGTGCATAGTGTATACGGTTCCGTGAGCCTCGCGTAACAAGCGACCCCTCACCTCACCGCGGGGCACCACTACGCGTTCATGATAGTACAAGACTCCGTCATCGCGAATTGTAAACTCGGGCCTCTTTCCTGTAGGAACTAACTCTCGAGTCTTCTGACAAAACTCATCATCCCTCTGTGCTGTACGGATCTCCTGCTCTAACGGAGACTGAAGCTGTAACTCGGCTAACGATTTTCTGCTCAAAGCATCGGCCACGATGTTAGCCTTGCCCGGATGATACTCAATGACTAAATCGTAATCCTTGATCAGCTCCAACCATCGGCGTTGTCTAAGATTCAGCTCCTTCTGGGTGAGTAGGTACCTCAAACTCTTGTGGTCGGTGAAGATGTGAATCCTCTCTCCAAAGATGTAGTGGCGCCAAATCTTCAAGGCAAATACCACGGCTGCCAACTCTAAATCATGTGTCGGATAATTCTCCTCGTGAGTCTTCAACTGTCTCGATGCGTAGGCCACTACCTTACTTAACTGCATCAGTACACAACCTAAGCCGCTACGAGATGCGTCACTATAGATGGTGTACTCGATGCCAGGAGTAGGTTGAACCAAGACTGGTGCCTGGGTCAGGCACTCCTTCAGTTGATCAAAACTGCGCTCGCACGCTTCTGACCACTCAAATTTGATGTCCTTACGCAGTAGCTTGTTCAATGGAGTAGCGATCGAGGCGAAGCTCTTAACAAATCGGCGATAGTAACCGGCTAATCCAAGGAAGCTCCTCACCTCATGAACATTCCGTGGAGCCTTCCAGTCCACTATGGCTGAAATCTTGCTGGGTCTACCTGGATACCGGTAGCAGAGATAACATGTCCTAAGAATGTCACCTCACTCAACCAGAATTCACACTTAGACAATTTTGCATACAGCTTGTGCTCTCGCAACACACTTAGAACCAATTGCAAATGTCTAGCATGCTCCTCCTGAGTCCGTGAATAAATCAAGATGTCATCGATGAACACTACTACGAACTGGTCCAAGTATGGTCGGAACACACTGTTCATAAGCTCCATGAACACTGCCGGGGCATTAGTCAATCCGAAAGGCATGACTGAGAACTCATAATGCCCATAGCGTGTCCTAAAAGCAGTCTTCGGAATGTCTTCTCTCCTGACAGAAATCTGATGATATCCAGAACGCAGATCAATCTTCGAGAATATCGTAGCCCCTCTGAGCTGGTCGAACAGGTCGTCGATACGAGGCAACGGATAACGATTCTTCACTGTAGCTTTGTTCAACTGCCTGTAGTCGATGCAAAGTCTCATGGATCCATCTTTCTTTCGAACAAATAACACTGGTGCTCCCCATGGGGAAACGCTAGGTCGGATGAATCCCTTTTCCAGTAGCTCTTGCAACTGAGCCTTCAACTCCTTCATCTCGGCAGGTGCTATACGATACGGTGTAGCAGATATGGGTTCCGTACCCGGAATGAGATTGATCGAGAACTCTACCTCTCTCGGCGGAGGCAAACCAGGTAGGTCTTCGGGAAAGACATCAGGGAAGTCGCAAACCGTACGAATGTCCTGCTGACGTGGCGATTCTTTTCGCATATCCTGAACGTGACATAGGAACATCTCGCACTTCTTGCGAATCAAGCGCCTCGCGTTCAAGGATGATATGAACTCGGGAGTCTCGGGGAACACTTCCCCGGAGAGTAATACGTCGCTACCGTCTTCGGCTCTCAGCCGTACGGTCCGACAACTGCAGTCGACCACTGCTCTATGCTCGGTGAGCCAATCCATACCAAGGATAATGTCAAACTCCTTGTGTGGTAGCTCTATCAAATCTGCAGGGAATTGCTTCCCTTGCACGGACAACGGACATCTATGATAAATGTGATGAAGACGCATGCTATGTCCTAGCGGATTCGATACAATGGTAGGTATCTCAAGGTCACTCCTCACAATCACAGAATTAGCAGGCATGCCAACACAGATATAGGAGAGCGTAGAACCCGGATCGATCAAGGCATGCATAACTGAATCAAATAGTACGAACGTACCCAAGATAACATCGGGGCTAGGATCTGTACGCCCATGCATGGCGTAGGTACGCGCTGGTGCCCGGCCTGACTGTTGCGGACGTGGTCTCTGCTGATTATTTGCGGCAGTAGACTGCTGACTCCGTGCTGTATGTGATGCGGCAGGCTGATCCGGAGCTCTGGGTAAAACAGACTCGCTGCTAGGGTTTGTCGGGCAATGCCTCCTGAAGTGCCGTGGCTGACCACAACCCAAACATAAGCCTTGGGTGAGCCAACACTCGCCCGGGTGATGCCTACCACAATGTACACATTGCGGGTGGCTTCTCGATCTGTTCGAGTTGCTCGCGGCGACCGACGGAGACGACCTCGACTTACTCCTCTTAGGCGGCGGCGCACTCGAAGAACCCTTCTCGTACCTCTTTCCCCCGAATCCAAAACTCTTCCCGCTCGGCCCGGTGCTGGCCGCGGGTCGCGGGTCTTTCGTCGCTCTATCCTCCTTCTTGGTTGCCTGCAAATCATCCAAGCTCTTTTCTGTCTTCACAATCAAATCATACGCCGCGTTAAAATCTGTCGTCGTGATCAGTGCGGCGTACGGCCTCAAGTCCGGCCGTAGCTTCTTGACGAACTCGTTCAAACGATCCTCCGGAGTGGAGACCAGACTCGTCGCGTACTGGGACAAGTAGTCGAACCTCTGTCTCAGTTCAGGCAGTGACATCCCCTCCTGCTTAAGCGCAACGAACTCATCGCGCCTCTCCTCGCGGTACCGGGTGGGGACGTACTCCTTCGTAAAGGCTCGATCGAAGCGATCCCAGGTCCACGGCTTGGGTGTGTGTGGATCCTGGTCAATGCGCTTCCACCAATCATATGCTCCTTTCCGGAACATCTGTGACGCCTACTCCGAGCGATCAACATCTGGGACTCTCAAATTCTTGAGTACCCGGTCCATCTGCTCAAGCCAATCCAAAGCAATCTGGGGTTCCCCCAAATTGTCTCCTCGGAACTCTTCCGCTCCATTATCCTTCAACATTTTGAAGGTAACGATGCGCGGCTGCGGCTGTAGTGGTGGAGGTGGCTGGAACATGGGCATAAACTGCGCCATGTGCTGCATATAGTGGGTCATCATGGCCGGGAACATCTGCTCGTAGGCTACCGGCGGTATCGGTGTGCTACTGAATTGGTATCCAAATTTGCGACATTTTCAAAACAATTTTAAACAAACATTCTATCCATGCATATAAGAATCCATCGGAGTAATTTAAAATAATGCGGAAGCCTTTTTAAAGTCAAACAACATGGGATCTTGCCCCGAAAACGTAATAAGCATTAAAGTTAATTAAATAAAACATAATCAACAAATTAAAGTGACAGCCACGCCATCGTACATCTCCTCCTCAACGCCCTCTGGGATCGGCTCTAGGTTCATCTGTCTGATCACCTACGGACAGCAAAAAGAAAACAACGCTATCCACTCAGCATTGACGCTGAGTGGTACTCCATTGTAGCACAAGAATAAATATACTAATTCAACAATTAAGATCGTGCATATGTTTATCCTTTTAATAAAAGTCTATTCCACTTTACATTTGGTTCTTTAGACGGTTGACAAACAGTCAACTTATTTTCTTTCTTTTCGAAATGATTTAGGTGTTACGGGTTTCCCATTGACTCTTTGACCACCGGTCAAACCAATTTAGACTTTCATCAAAATCAAACCAATTTAACATTTATTCCCTATGTCGGAGATAGCCTCAATCCGTAATACCGAAGATGGCCTCAATTCGGTGGAGGTAGGATCCCCTGGGCGATGGCCTCAAACCCAAGATCGCAGACCCTCGTGCACGTCTTAACCTCACTGGCCAGGCCCTGCAGCCGCCCGAGCGTTGGCCAGTTTCTATGTTTGACACAATAACCCAATTGACCTTATTCACCAGTTAGAATTAATTAATTAACTTAACTAATTCGTTAAAGTTTGGATTCAACCATTCGGTCAAACCTACGACAACAGAGTATCCAGTCAAAGCCTAGGTCAAACATGACCTAACCCAAGTCAAAGTCAAACCTGTTCAGTCAATTCACAATCCTCAACAATTCAATTCAAACAATCAATTTAATTCAATTAACCAATTTAGCCAAATTATAGCATAAACACATATAATGATCCAAACCATTAAATCTATTCTGAATGCTATTAACTTCATAGTACGGACCTGGATTACGCCGAAATCGAATCGATAGCTCGAACGGAAGACAAATCAACGAAATCAACCGAACGGGTCAAATCGAGTCAAAGTACGAAATCGACGGCGGTGAATAGCGACTGGCGGTGCTGTAATCGACGGCGGCGGGTGGCCGCTGTGCAAAGGGCAACGGCGGCTGGAAGCTCGGCCGACGGCGGCTCTCGATTCCGGCGAGGGCAAAACAGCGGCGACGTCCTCCGTTTGGCGTGGCGGCGCTGCAAATCGGCGGCGGCGATGAGCGACCGGCGCTGGCTCACGGCGGTGAGCGACGGCGGCTGGAGGCGAAGGAAGCAGCGGCTGGCTTCCGGCGACGGGCGACGGCGGTCTGGCTTGCGCGACCGGCTGGGCGGCGACGATTGGCTGGGCGGCGAGCTTCCGGCGGCGAGGCTGAGGAAGGGCGACGGCGGCAGATGGCGGCGACTGGGCGGCGGCGTGATGGCGGCGGTGCTGCAAATCGGCGGAGAAGAAGGAAGGAGAAGGAGAAGGAAGAAGAAGGAAGAAGAAGAAAAAGAAAAAGAAAAAGAAGAAGAAGGAAGAAGGAGAAAAGGAACGGACGAAGATAAGGTTTGGGTGGATGAGGTTTATTTAATGGTCCCATTCCAAAAAGGATTGGGCTTCGGACCCAAAATACCTGATTAAATGGTCATAACTTGAGTTCCATAACTCCGATTCGCGAACCGTCTGAACCGACGCGATCACAAAAATATTTCCTACGAGATGACATAAAAGTTGGGCTTAAAATCCAAATTATAATTTTAACCCCTAATTGGGCCCAATTCGTAATCAATTGCCCTAACAATTTAATTAATTCTTTTGGGCCTGATTTCTTGGCGTTACAAAAACAAATTAAAAATTTATAAAATATCCTTAACTAAACCCCAATATATAATCAAATAAAAACTATAGTTAGGTCAAGTAAGGGTCGATTCCACGGATAAAGTTCGTACTTTTTAAAATCAATTTAATATGCGAACACGTTGTCACTAAATAAAACAAACTAACTACTACACACATTAGAACACCTATAAAACTTATAATTAAATAAATATAAAAACATATAAATATAACTTATATAAACAAAGAACTTATAATATAACTTATAAACATAAAACACATGCTTAAGATATACTAAAAAAAGTATAAAAACTTATATTTATAACTTATAAACAAACACTAATAATATAATTTAGTAAAAAACTTATATTATAACTAAAAACACAAAGGGGGTATTGGATAAAAAGTAAAAAAAAATTTGATTTTTTAAATTTCTTATTTTTTTTGGTTTTTTTGATAAAATGGGGAAACAAGCTTAAAAGATAATCAACTTCTCCAACTAAGGCAACCCATGAAACCGCCAAAAACCCGAAACAAAATGAAAAAGAGAACAAACACTAGTCGAATATTACACGTATAATAGGCACGTAGACTATATTACGTAACTTACACACTTAAGAATAGAAAATAATTCGACTCGAGTTGAATCATATCATTGGCCACATATAGAGGATCATCAACTCTCTATAAGGCCCAGAGTCATGTAATTCAAAGGCCCTTTGGATCACTTTGAACCCCAACTCACTTCAAGCGCTCAAACAATATTTATAAAATATGAAAAAGTTTATAAAAGAGCGAATCTTTCTTTCATTGTAACTCTCATGCATAATTCATCCACAAAGAACATTTTATACACTTTAATAAACTTTAAAATCTAATGATGAAAATATTTTGCAGGTCTCCTTGAACACCTCAAGCATAAGAATTCTAGTATATTCACATAAAAGAACATTACATATTTTCAAAAATTTAAACATTGTTTTTGTGCTTAAACAACCTTAAATTTTATGAAAATAACGAACAAACACACGACATAAAAATCAAACAATAATGAATTTTAAAGAAAATGTCCAACCTATGGGGCAAAGAAGTCCATAAAGCTTAAAATTTTACAAAACACATTACACAACAAAGAATCACGTATAAATTCGAAAATCATTTAACTATAATATGAAGCTAAAATAGCTTCCATGAAAACCAATTCATCAACAATTTGAACAAAAATTGAAGAAAACTAATATGAACCAATTCTCATTCATAAGGGATTTAATATAGTTAAAAAAACATAAACCCAAAAAAACACCAACCTTTGTTTAGAATTTTTTTGAAATTAACACAAACAAAGGAAAGAAAATGTAAATTTAGATTCAAACAACACTCTTACAAAGAAATTGGAGTAGAAAAAGAAATTGACAAACAAGAGTTACCAATTTGTTGAAGAAGATGATGAAAATTGAAGAATTGGAGCTTGAAGGAATTACCAAACCGCAGCTGCAGGCCGCCGCCATCACCGTCGTCGCCGGCCGCCACCGCTCGCCGGAGCTGCGTAGATAGTCGTGGCTAGAGCCGCTGCTCTTTCTCTGTGATTCCCCCGTTGTTTCCCTTGTTGTTCCCCTTGTTGTTCACCTTTTGATGGTGGTAGCCTTTCCAATTTATAGAGCAAGAATTCTTTCCGTTGGAGCGTTTGGGCGAATTTGGCGGAAGAACATTAGAGTGTTGAAGAAATTCATCCTTTGAATGCCGAAGAAGAAGAAGTCGTAGACTTCATTTTTGTGTCGTGCATGAGGCTGAAGAGGAAAGAGATGTGTTGGGCTGAGTCAAACTTGAACTCTGATTTGGCCTTTTTCTACATTTTTCTCCAAAGAGCAAGATATCTGATAATTTTGGGTTAGAGAAAATAAAATAAAATAAAAATGGTTGAAAAGCTACTATTTTTAAAGAAAATTAAAAGATTGTAAAAAATGGGAATTAAAATAAAAATATTCTAAACAACTAAAAATAAAAGACTAAATGTCTTAAAAATGTCTAAAAATAAATAAAAAGTATTAACTCAAAACCCATTTATTGCTCATGAAATTGTTCCATGACCGGCCTCACATCCACCATTTTATAACTATTAAAGTTACTTATGAAGAAAGTTTTATTCGAGACATCTTCGGCCATGTACTTTAACTCTAGAGAACAACATTTTGGCAAATTCTACGTTTTGATAAATGTCAAATAAAGTGTCGTACATACCATTCAGACTGTGGCCGCGACATATATAGTCATTGTTGTCCCATTTGATCCGGCGATGCTTGGTTTGCAATGACTCGTCCTCATCGTTCCTTTCTTCTTTTAGAGGCCTCAGGGTGCTCAGCACGTAAACCACATTCAATGTGGTTAGAAGAAAATGTATCTATCCTGCCATCTTTGGAAAGCCACACCTTCAAGCTTTTCCAATTTTTGGAAATTGGCTTTGGTATGTTGTTGCAAAGTAGCCATTTCAACGGATAAGTAAACTTTTAGATTGTTAGATCAAGAGAATTTTTTTGTAGAAATATTGGTGAAACTGGGAAAGACAAATATCACTTCTTGACGCATAAATTTTAGCTTTTCTAAAATTTTACTATCTATTCTTAGGGGCTGTTTGTTTCAACCTCTTAAAGATTCAGATGTCTGAATGGTTCAGCACTTAATGGTTCAGACTGTTTGTTTCAGCCTCTTAATAGTTCAAATGTCTGAATGGTTAAGAGATTTGCCTCTGAATGGTTAAGTATTATACAGAGTATGAATGGTTAAGACCTCTTATCTGAATTGATCAGACATTTTCCTCTGAATAGTTAAGCAATATATTAGCTCTTAATGGTTCAGACCTCTTACTGGTTCAATACTTAATGGTTCAGACCTCTTACTGATTCAGCACTTACCGGTTCAGAAGTTGCCAAACAGCCCATTATTGTAGTAACTGGCTCACAAGATAAAACTTTTGGGATAATAAGATGGTGTGCGATGTATTTTGGTTACTCACAAAATAACACCAAACAAGTGATTTTGTGTATAGATAAATCTAAGGATTCTCCTATTAATTTTGCATAGAGCTGGCAAATCGGTCGGTCAGGTCGGGTTCGGGTTCGGGTTCGGGTTCGGTCACTTCATGTTCGGGTTATTTCGGGTTCGGGTTGAAAAATGTATGTTCATGACCCAGTGTCATGGGGTTCAGGTCGACCCAACGGGTTATGACTTTGGTTTTTTAAAATTTTAAATTTACATTAACACTTACATTTTCTATGAAGTAAATTTAAAATATCAAAAAACATGTATTAAATCTATTCGACTTTTCTATTTTAAATCTTGAAAATTTTTTTAGATATATAAATTAATATAAGGAATTAAAAAAATACTTAAGTTTTTGAAAAAAATAAGATAATTATGAAATATTAATAAAATTTTGTCTGAAAATAAGAATTTATACATAAATAACGAGTTGTAAAGTGTATGATTTTTAAAAACTCTTACTTTAGCGGGTTGGTCAGGTCGGGTTCGGGTTTGACCCATTTTTAGCGGGTCATTTCGGGTTCGGTCAACTTCGGGTTCGGTCATCAAAACATTTGTTCAAAACCCAGTATTTTTAAGTCGGGTTTTTGGTCAAAAACAGGTCGGGTCATTTTTTGCCAGGTCTAATTTTGCAGATAATAACAAAAGAATATTAGGCAACATAAAGGAGGTCCATCTTTATGATCAACAAAGAGTATTTATAACCCACAATACGCAACTATTCCCCTTTTAATTCTAAACGTTGTGTTTTGTAGTTTCAAACCATACTAACACTTATGTTTCTAAGCATCATGATCGTTTAATTTGTTGGTAACTATCAACAATTATTCTACCGTCCAACAAATGAGTTTGTACTCAAATTTGAAACTAGGAGTTGCATGTTCAATGTGTGCTCACATAGTTGTTTTATAATTGTACTCTTTCTTGGAATATTATTTTAATATAACTCCACAACTTCTAATTAAAATAACAATAGTAAGTAACATGTTAACATTTGAACCATATTATCCAATGAATTTCCAACATTATCATAAGGATTAAAATATTTTCTTAACTTTATGTTTTCTTCCCTCCCACTTTTTCTCCCATTTCTCACTCATCCAAACAATTACTCCCTATTATTTTCTTTTCAGTCCCGCTAGGAGTACACCACTTGTGTACCACATATGCACAGCATATACTCCCCCTCACCTCTCTTATACCCCCACCCCCACCACTGTTTTTTCTATTCTCATCCAATTTCCCATTCTTATCACTCCATTTCTCTCCTTCGGTTTTCTTTTTTCATTTCAATTTTATGCAGATCTGGTTCATCGGACATCGCTAATCCTCAGCAGCACCATAACTCGCCGTTGACATATGTCTTCCCACTCGCCGGCGCCGCTGCTCTATGTCTTCCCACCTGCCGTCGCTGCTGCTTTGTGTCTTCCCACCCGCCGCCGGCCTTCTTTTCTCTCTCGCTGTCCAGAAACTGCACGGAGGAGGCTCTCCGTGACCATGGCTTAAATATCCGTCTTCATCGTCAATCTCAAAACCTTAATCGAAGGAGTTTGTGCGTGATAATGTATGAAGAACCCCCATTATCCCCTACTTTTGCAAGTAAGTTACATTAAACCCTTGTTTCAGTTGTTGATTGCCTTAATGTTTAGTTTTTTAACTAACAGAGACACTATGATGTATAGGATTTTGTCAAACAAGCCTGGATTATTTGTGAATCTTTCAAAAAATGCAAAAATTTTGGGACAGTCATTTAATGTTGAATATTTTTTTGGATTAGACATACTTCACAACCCTTATCAACAATAAGAAGGACCATAAGTGATGTTTATATGTGCATATATTTTCACAGACAATATGCTATTTCCCGTACTATAACACAGACAGAGAATGTATGTGTTAATTGGAACTGAAGAGTTTGAGTGTTGTGATGAATGTTTTGATGTTTAACAGATTTACTAACATGTGGATGTTATTAGAGATGAACATATTTTACCAATCATTTTGGATCATACATGTTCGAAGCGGAAGAACACCCCACGTAAGATTTGATTTCAGACAACAGACGAGAAAATTACTAGCAAACAAAAAGTAAACAAGAAGGGGTGATGCAATGCTGATAACGAAGATCTATGTCAAATGTCAAACAACCCTTACGAGCATTTTGGAGTTGGCAGTGGAGAAAAAGAAGTTCCAAGTCAAAGGTCAAGCGAGCCTTCCAAGCGTGTTCGAGTTTCAACGCAGGCATGGGAAGTCCTAGATGAGGATGAGATTTTTGAATAAATAGTATTAAGTGTAGATTTGTAAAAAAAATATGAATATTTAGTCCCTGTGTGATCTAAGATTGGCCATTGCAATTTGTTTTCTTTCTTTTTTCAAATGCAGAAAACTTAGAAAGATATTGCACTTTTAAACCATGTTACACTAACATGAAGAGTCTGTATTTGAAGGAGTATAGAAACCTTATGTCTGTGTGACTTGATAGTTGTAATTGAGGTTTTCGTTAATTTTTTAAATTTTTAATTGAGGTTTTCATCTAACAACCAATACTTGTAATTGCAGTTAGAAAATATATTACATATACTTAAACAATATTTTTAATTTCAAAAAATAAACAAAAATTTTACGAAACAACAATTTATATTTTCAAAATAAGCCAAAAATTTGAACCAAAACTAGTTGGTTGTTCGAACTATCCAACACATTCAGATTTCAAAAGTAACAACGTATTAAAATCAAAATAACATTTAGATAATATGTGTCTGTGACTAGTAAAAATGAACATTTTCTATCAGTGAAACTAAAAGGGTAATTACCCAAGCGTGGGATGTCCCAGGTGAGGATGTGGTATTTGACCTTACCGTTACAAACCTGGACTTGTCTTTAGGCATTCCATAGCTTCGAAGGGTATGAATCCTTATTTTTGTGCAAATACGATTTTGTATGTAAATGTCACAGACATACCTCACGCAGGACATTGTGGTTACAGACATTTAATGTCTGTGTGTAGTAGTATATTTATGTCTGTGTCTACATGTATCTAAGTGTCACGATTTTTTTGTCAAAACATGAAGATGCTAGTAATGACATGTAAAAATTTTCATGCACAAGCTATCTTTGACATTGTGGGTATATTTATAAAACAGACACTTCTAGCCTAAGATATGGATAAAAAAGACACTTCTCACCTATGACATGAATAAATCAGACCCCATCTGTCTGACATTGGGTATACTTAGAAAACAAACATTTCTCGCATTGGACTTGACGGAAACAACAAACCGTTGTCTCACATTGGGTAAATTTATAAAACAGACACTCCACGCGTAGGACAAGAAAAAATATGTGTGTTACAAAAAAATATGTTACACGAACAGGTCAGGAAGTAAATGTTTCTGTGTTACAAAGAGATAACTCATTCACAACAGGTAACTAATGTTATCAACCAAAAACACCTTGAATTCATTGATTTTAAGGACAATGTTTAGGTACATTCCCTTTCCTCAAACGCCACAAGCGAACAACAAATTCGTTGCGGAAGTCTTGGACATGATCGTGTTTACAACTTGATATTAGTGGCAAGCGAGCCATCAAGTATTCCGCAAATGCAAGTACCATGACGCCACAGACACCGGAACTGCACCAACATAAATTAATCATGTCAGTGCACACATGACATAAAGAGAGCAAAGAAAACTAATAACCTTAGCGTAGTACTTCTATTAGAGATATGATAAGTAAAAAATGGGCAAAAACATGATACAAAGCACGCAAGCAAGAAACACTGAAAACAGATATTCTGCGTCTGTGAGTAGTAGTTCACATACATTTGCCATTTTTTCAAAAACTAAACATGGAAATAAAATAATTAAGAACTTAGGGTTCATAATAGAAGAACAAAAAGTAATAATTTAGACACATAAAAACATGATACAAAGCACGCAAGAAATTAAAACAGAAAACAGATATTCTACGTCTGTGAAAAGCAGTTCACATACATTTACCATTTTTTCGGACATAAACATAAATAACGGTAATTAAGAACTTAGGGTTCATAATCCAAGAAGAAAAGGTAAAAATTCAGCATATATTCACCTAGAAGATTCCTGTTTGTTTGTTTTTTTAATTCTTCTACTTCGGACCATGCATTTCAAGGGTCATTTTTTAAGAATTAAACTCAGTTTGTGAAGCAATAAATTATTTTAGTTAATGGAAGTTTGAGGAAATTCTGCATCACATTTGCTCATTATTTGATACACAAACCAATTACGCAGTTTTGGGGAACCTATGCATCAGATTTGGGGAAACTCAGCTTGTGGCTACCATTAGAGAATCAATTTAGGGGAACTTTTTCCTTGTCTATTTAACCGCTGCAATTTTCCATTTTGGCTAGAAATTCAGCACATTAATACCTGGAAGTTGATGATGTTGCGAGAGACAATCACTGGCGAATCGGCGATGATGTTGCGAGAGAGAAAAGAGAAGGCGCAGGGGCAGGGAAGGTGTAGGGACGGAAGAAGCGACGGGTGGGATAAGGGGGGGAAACCAAAAGAAAGAGAGAAATTTTATTTTTTGGGATGGGGGGAATTTTTTTGGGAGGGTGGGGGGATTTCGTGGGAGATATGGAGTATATGGGGTACATATCCTGTGTACCCATAGAATTATCTTTTCTTTTCATTTTCTTACAACTTTTTCCCCTAATTCTCTTTCCCATTTAAATATTTCAGCTCCTTACGGAACTTGCCATTTAGTTCTTGCTATAGTGCTATTGACAAATTAACTGAACTTCTTTAGCTGTGTTTTTGTACTAATTTTCTTCATTCAGTTCAATTAGCTATCTGCGTTTCCTTAGGCAGATGGCACAAGAAACATCACATCCTGATGTAGAGGTAATTTCTGTATAAGCATTTCAATCGTATAAATATATAGATGTTGTGCTTAAGATTTAAGTATGGTTGGATTTTTAGGTTGTTCTTGCTGAAGAAGTGGGCAGTGCTAGATTGATCACCTTAAACCGTCCCAAGCAATTGAATGTCATTTCGTCTACTGTGGTATGTTAATCATAAAAAAATTGTTTCATTTTTCTTTAATGTTATTGTTTCACTTTTCTGCAAGTCTTTTGATAAATTTTTTTCTCTTTAATCAGGTAAAACTTTTGGCTGAGAACTTGGAAAAATGGGAGAAGGATGACAACGCAGCCCTCGTCATCTTCAAGGTTATCACATTCTAAGAACCTCCAAAAGAAAGGGGGCGGATAGTTATGAATTTCTTTACTGCATCTTAAGCAGTTTAATGTTTCTATAAACTCGTAGTGGTTACCCGTAGATTAGATTGGGACATTTAAATGGCATTTATTCTTTGTCATAGGGAGCTGGCCGTGCTTATTCTGCTGGCGGGGACTTGAAAATGTTTTATGATGGCAGGAGATCGAGTAACTGTTTTCCCCTAAATAAATTTGATTGTTTTTCCTTTTTGTGTACTGACTTGCTCAATTGTTTTACCGATCAAATTTGATTGGTGTGTATGTAGAGGACTCCTGCCTTGAAGTTGTTTACAGGATGTATTGGCTCTGTTACCATATCCACACTTATAAAAAGCCTCAGGTACGTTTTTGTGATTTGATCGCATTTATGTAATGAATACTTTCACCAACAAACAAAGCGTACTGAGAGAGAGCAAAGAGACTCCCAGAATAAAAATGCAATACATTAAATAAATGAGTAACAGAAAGGAAAGATAGAACAAGACTCTCAAGAGAGAACTCTTCCGAGATACCGGAAGGAACCTTCCATCACGATGCTCTTTCCCTCTCAGCCAAACTGAAAATATCCCAAACACTAATGTATCCTTCCTCCCAAATGACTGCCTTATTTATAGAAAGTAAGCAAGGTAAAAGATAATAAATATATGTAATCAATTATTCTTAATAAATATGAATCTAATCTGGATTTATTGATGGAATCATCCATTTAAACAAATCGGATACATATTGGTCCGCTTGATTGACTCCCTGATTGCTTTCCTTCTATAGACTTAGGAACATATGTCTATAATGTACTGCTAAATTTTCCTGCCAAGGATGTGTTGGTCTAGAATTTGTCGTTTACTGATGATAACCAATCATGCCAGGTTGCTCTAGTTCATGGCATTTCAATGGGTGGAGGTGCATCCTTGATGGTCCCAATGACATTCTCTGTTGTAACTGAGAAGACTGTAAGTATGCATTTCTGTGTTTCTAAAACATTGTGGAAACTCGAGGAAACTGTGCAAAAACTTTCAAAGAGCTGTTTTCAATTTAAAAAGGTGTTTCCTGTGCAGTGTTTTCTGTTTCTAGTTTCTTATTTCTTGCTTTTCTACCTCTCTGTGAAACATTCCGTTGCTATTTCTGACACACACACGCGTGCACACACACATCTTACAATGGTGTTTCCTGGCTAGGTTTTTGCTACTCCAGAAGCAAGCATTGGGTTTCATACTGACTGTGGCTTCTCATATATCCATTCACGCCTTCCAGGCCAACTCGGTAAGCATTACCATGACTTATGCTAGCTTTCTCTCCTCAATCATGAATGGGATTTCTAGAAACTAGAAGGGGAAGGAATTCCGAGAAGACATTTGTTGCGTGCAGGGGAGTACCTTGCACTAACTGGGGCAAGGCTAAATGGTAAAGAGCTGGTTGCACTTGGATTGGCAACACACTTTGTCCCTTCTGATGTTAGTTATTTTCTGTCTTTTCATTCTATCTATAGTGTGTGTAGTTTTAAACTAATAGTGATTGTTTTATCCATTATGTTTCACCAAATACTTTGATAAGTCATAACCTTTGAATTATCATATTTCTGACAGAAATTGCCTGAGCTGGAGAAGTGTTTGTTAAGTTTGGAAGCAGGCAATGAGAATGCTATCAGGTCCGCCATAGAGGAATTCTCTATAGGTGTTCAGATTGATGAAGAAAGTGTCTTGAACAAGTAAGATGCCGTTGGGAACTGTTTTTTGTGTTGATTATATGAGATATCACGAAATATTGTTAATAGTTCTATATCTAGATTGAAAAGAATAAAAACTATATTTACCAATCAACTAATCCTAAGTCAAGGTACTTAAATCACCATTATATCATTACATTGTTTAGATGATGTGATAGCACTCTATGTCTAATAACTAAATTCTATACTCCCCGCAAGTGGTACCATATAGGTCAAATCCACCAAGTCATTGGAAATATGTGTTGACAGCTTACCAACACCGCCTCTGCCGACCACCAAAAGTTCCCCGGTTTTCCCAACACTGCATGTGATATTTTAGAAATATGTGTTGGTAAACATGTTTTCAGTATTAGAAAATAGAAAATTGAAAAGGAAAACAAACGTAAACGGACCCAGAATTTGTTGCTCTCATTATTTTTTTAAAACAGGCGTCCGGTTTTGACATAATACAAAACATTTATAATTTTATAAAAATCATATGTTTTCATAATAAACAATAGAAACTAACAACAACAGCGACCTAGTAGAATCCCACTTGAGAGTAGAGAGTCTGTTTTCAAGAGACCCCGGCTAGAGCAACACAGAAGGCACACAAATCATGAACACAATAAGCAAGGAACAAACTAAGGGTAAAGCAAAGCGCAAAGAGACAAAAAGAACCAAGCAAAGAAATGACAGACTGATGGGGCGTAACATTTCTACATGAATGCATGTGTGCTTATTTTTCCCTTTTTTAATTTGATAAAAAAGAGATTCAAAGTTACTTCATGCTTGCAGGCAATCTCTAATCGATGAGTGCTTTTCCAAGGATTCTGTGGAGGAGATTATAAAATCTTTTGTATGAGTTTTTGCTCAAGGCCTTGAGTATGTGATGACTAGTCCCATAACGTTCAGCCATTTAAACAATTGATTCTTACATATTTCTCAGGATACTGAGGCAAGCAAAGAAGGCAATAATTGGATTCATGTTGTGCTTAAACGCCTCAACGAATCTTCCCCAACAGGATTAAAGATCACTCTGAGATCGGTAATAGTTCATTCTACATAGGATGTGTTTCACAAAAATTAAACTTATGGTTACATACTTCAAGCCAATTTTACAATTTTGACGTCTGATAAGGAAAAATAAATCTCTTCCTATTGCTTATTTTAAGCAGCGTAAACCTCATAAACCAAAAGCAAGTACCTGCATGTTTATTGTTTATGCCTATTGCTTATTTTAAGCACTAAAATCTCACAAGCCAAAAGCAAATACCAGCATACTTATTGATTTTCTGTTGTTTTCTTGATTTGGAGTATTCCTGGATAGACTTCCTAATTGTGTGTCACTTTCAGATTAAAGAAATTTTGGTTATACTCCAAAATTCTTCAATCAAATAAAACAAAAGCTTCAAGAATGAGTATGATTTTTTTTATATCAAATGTACCAAATCTCGTATGCATATATAATCCGTAAATATGACCTGATGTTTCCCTAGGGTCGGTTAGGGGTGAACCATCACAACTTTTTAGTTGGTTATTCGGTTTTGATGGTTAACCCTGCCAACGTTTCAGTTAGTACTGATGCTTCATTAACAAGCCATTACCCTCATGGTTCTGATATTGCTATGCTAGTGCCCTCTGGTCAAAAATATCCTTCAAATATTAGGTGAATAACTCCGTTGTCCCCTATGGGTTTGGAAATTTGAAGGATTTTTTAATCTAGAGGAGCATTGGCGTAGCAATATCAGAACCATGAGGGGCAACGGCGTAATTTTTGAATCCATAGGGGTAACAGTGCACATTTACTAAACCACAGGGGATCATGGTGCAATAAACTCTATTTTCACCATTCACAAAATCGGATGAATTTCCAATAAAGCAACTCCTGACAAAAAAAATCAAGCTGGCATACCTCAACCCCAGTCACGAGATCTTCCCCTTGACCTTGCCAGGGGTATCCGCCCCTTGACCCTGCTACCTGGAGTGGTGCCTCTAGATCCCGTCAAGGGGGCAATGACCCCTTGGAACCCCTCCCATGGTTTAGGGACTTTACTCCTAGGAACCATAGATGTTCATAAGCACTTAAAATCATAATATTCTTGAACGAGTATGTACCCCACCCAACACCTCCTAACTTGTATCAATGTATATTCTGATTTCACGTCCCAAAATAGTCTGATTACACTTAAATCACCAACATTTTGTTTATTAATTTTGCACAAGCAATCTAAAACACTTTCTGATGTAATAATCCTTTTCATTAACCACTGATACCCGATCTTGACACACGCTCACAATCTTTTTCATTATTTTTGCACAAGCAATCTAAAACACTTTACATGTACAATGCCTGTAGTTCAAACTTTGTGATTGGTTTCTGATAAGAGTGCTCGTACAAACTTCGTCCAATATCTCCAGTAAAATATTATTGTAAGAGAAAATTGTTGATCCAATGTCCTGTGGTGATGGTGAATTAAGTCACACCTCTTCCTTGTCAAAGAGGTGGGACTTGACCTTGTCTAACATTCACTGATTATTTCTTTCAGAAGTGATTTATTATTACAAACTAATGACCCTTTGACATCTATTGTGAGAGTCCTAATCATAAGTGGAAAGAGAGATGTAAACAGATACAGCTCTTCTAAAGAGAAGAATAAAATACTAAATCAAAGAAAATGAGTAAGGCATTTAAAGAATAGAAAATAAGGAAACTGAAGTCAAGACTTGTTAAGAACTTGCCCTAAACTCTTTAGGTAGGTGGTGCTGATGTGTATGCTCCATCAACACATTTATATTTAATTGTTGATTGTTCAGTATCTAATCAGCAAATGCCCACGAGTACTTTTGGGAAGTCTTGAACTCACGGTTTTGCAGTTATTAATCTTGCATATATTGTTGTTTGTCTTCGTAAAGATTCGAGAAGGAAGGAAACAAACACTGGCTGAATGCCTCAAAAAAGAATTTAGACTTACAATGAATATTTTGCGGGAAATTATATCTGGCGATGTCTATGAGGTAATATCTAAATTTTGAAGTGTGTTTAATTGCTACAGAGTATATTTGATTTCTAAAGGTTTCTTTTGGGTCCAAAATGGCATGTTTACTTTTGTCCTAATATGAAGGGCATCAGAGCTATCAATGTTGACAAAGATAACTCCCCAAAAGTACTCTCTCTCTCTCTCTCTCTCTCTCTCTCTCTCTCTCTCATTTTAGCAAGAAGTTGTAATACAATATTTACCTGAATTGTCAAAATCCTACTTTTGGCATTCATAACTGTTGTAACATACATCGAATTAGTTACACTCAAGAACCTCATCCTTCAAGGACTCATCGTTTCTCTCTTTCTAGTGGGATCCTCCCACACTTGACAAGGTTGATGAGGAACAAGTTGAGAAACTCTTCCAACCTTATGGCGAAGAACTGGAGCTCAGCATCCCTGAAACACCAGATCGCAGGTCTCCATGGGTTTCGGTTTGTGTATTGATAGCCAATACTTCTTTCGTAATTTCTCCAGAATTTGTTGTCCACTTTCATGTTTTTGCTTGTCTGGAGATAGTTTTTCACTTTTTATATTCAATAAAGAAATCAAAGATGAATTGTCTAAAATATCCTAGAGATCATTGACATTAATGAGAGTCAAACTCATTTGAAGGATCTATTAAACATTTTAAACAGATTTTCTTTAAATGAGGTTTTTTAGAAAGTAGACAACTTAATCGTGACGGAAGGAGTATAAACTTGTTATTCTTCAATAACAACACAATGACAAATTCTTGCAATTGAATTGACACAGGTGGGATGGAAAATATGAGAATTCAGCTTATGCTCCCCTTCAAACTGTGCAAGTCTGATTCTACGCAAATCTTGGGTTTGCAGAGGGTTTTATGGTAATGTGCATGACAATAATCTTGCGTTAATTCTTCATTTTTAGTGAATCAATCAAACCATGCAAAAGGCTAGGATTTGGGAATCAAAGTATTTAGATCAACAAATGTAGTGAGGTGAAACCCAAAAAAGAACATTGTTAAGGTGTTTGTTATTGCATTTCAAAATTGATTCTACTGTTTGAGGCAGAAGTTATTAGAAGAATTAAAGTGTACGCTGTTTGGAAGAATTCCTAAATCTGACAATTTAAGACTACAATCTCTACTTTGTTGTAATCTTTTGGGTTCAATTTTTTGAGATGTTGGAAGAAACTGGGAGGAATTGAAAAAAACTAGAGTTGGAAAATGTTTCAAGGATTTAAGTATTAAAAAGTCAATCAATTAATTGATCATCCAAATAAATATGTAACATTTTAATTTTGGAAAAAAAGAATTCCAAGAGTATTTGAAGTGACAACAACCCAGTTAAATCACACAAGAGTAGGGTCTGGGGAGGGTGTGTGTACGCAGACCTTACCCCTACTCGAAAGTAGAGAGGCTGTTTCCAAAGAGACCCCCCGGCTCAACGTCGAAAGTTGTATTGCTTGACTAACTGCTACTTCATTAATTAAAGAAGCGCAGACAATTTGGAGATCCATTTTGATTTATTCCATCACACCCCAAAGCCAAAAAATGGTGAAATTTTGGCTCCATCGGAGATGATGGAAAAATTTGAAGTGATATATTATAAATTTGGATATATAATGTAATTTCATATTAAACATATATGAACATCTTTTTAAATCGTTGGAAGAAACTAGTAGAAGTTGGAAGAAACTTAAAGAGTTGGAAGAAGTTCGAAGTTAATTTTTTCAATTTAAAAGAACAAGGCCTTAGTCATTAATGTCATGTGCTTATTGGCTGGTTGTATCAACTTTAGGGGTGCGTTTAGTTGGGAGAAATATTTTTCCTAAAAGAATATTTTTCAATGGAAAATGATTTTTAAGAAAAGTTATCTTCCAATTGTATTTTCCGTTCGGTAGGAAGAAAAATATTTTCTTAAAAATTTAGTGTCTATTTTTAGTATTTGAAAATTAACATTAAAAAAGATATTTTGAGACAATTTAATACTCCGTGAATTTTAGTAGCATGGGGGACGGAAGGTGAGAAGCTATATGGTACAACCGTATGTACCTAGAGATAGGTAAACCCGAGAAGTACTCATTATGAAGTAGAGTAGTACTCATTCTCGCACAAATATAACTATTCGTTTTGAAGTAGTGTGGTACTCATTCTAAAATAACGTAGTACTCATTCTGAAATAATGTAGTGCTCATTTTTACATATTTATTCAATACAATTATAATTTTCATCCGCAAATAACGTAGTGTTCATTCTGAATTAAAATAGTACTCATTCCCAAATAACTTAATGCTCATTCTCAAATAAACTAAAACACATACCATAAATAACCTTTTCTCTCTATGCTTCTCCTACGCGACCCGACTCGACTAGGGTTTTCATCCCCACGCCTCTCCTCCGCGGCTTTCTTCCTCCATCTACTCTACCGGACCCGCAACCTCAATTTGTAACGCCGCAGCAACCTTCGCTACTCTTTTGATCTTCCTTCTCCATCGTTTTCGCTGGATTTTCGCCACCATCGCTCCTCGTCATCTTTGCTGCTCTATCGTCTCTGGTGGCCCGACACAGAAAATAGAGGAGTGGCAATAATTGTGGCGGCTTCTGCTACATCTCATTCGTTCTTCAATTAGCCGGTGGTACCGAATTTTCGGTACAACCGGATGTACGATATAATTTGCCAAGAAAGGTGAATGGCGAGAGCGGGGGCAGTTGGATGAGGTTTATGGGCGGGTAGTGAGTGACGAGGGATGATGAGTGGGGATCGGGAGCTGGGGTGGGGGTGAAGGTGGGGTGGACGTGGGACGAGGGTTGGAGGGTGAGGAGTGGGGAAGGCGGGGTGGTGGTGGATGAGGGTGGTAGTGTATGTGGGCTTAGGTAGGGGTGGTGAATGGTAGGAGTGAGGTTGGAAGGAAAAGTGGTGTGGGGTGGACGGGGGTTGGGGACGAGGGGCTTGCATGAGAGATGGGGTAGGGAAAGAATGAAGATTCTTTTGAAAGCAAACGGGAAATAAAAATAGAAAATGTTCTACTGGGCAGTGAATTCTTTTCAAAATATTTTTTTGAAACCAAACACAGAAAAATAGAATCAAATTTTGCTAGGAAATATTATCTCCAACGAAATCCTTCAAACTCAAGCTTGAAATAAAAATAAATCTAGGTGTCACCCGTTAAGAGGAAAGCTGCTCATCTGGCTTTTACCTGCACTACTGGGTACTACGTTTAGGAGGTGGGTAATGAAATTTATTTTGATGATTTCGGGTTGTGACTACTGCTTGGAACTATTTCCGTCCAAAAAAATACACCTTCACTTCACAAAGTTTCAAAAAATGTACTCTCCCTCCACAAACTAACCTTCTAGTTATCTTTTCATATTTCGATAGCTTTTGTTTAGTAGTTATCCAGTTTTGACTTTTTTCAATCAATCATTTTTAATATTTGACTTATAATTAAATAAAATATATATTATATGTTAGTAAGATAAAATAATATATAATATCATTTTTATTTAATTTGAAATAAAAGTTTATCAAATTTTGACTGAAAAAAATAAAAGATAAACAAATACTCTAGGGAGAGAGTTTCTTTTTATTTATAATTTGATAAAATAATATATTTTATCACATCTAATTTTATATATAAATTTTGATCTACTTTTAAAATATATAACTTATACTACCTTTTATTTTTATACAATTTGTGTTAAAAATAATGTGAAAAGAAATAAAACTTAAACGGTTTTAAATAAGAGGTTAATTTAGATAGTGGCAAATAAAAAACCTATAGTCAAAACCAATTAATTTAAAAATTAAAGAACTGTTAAAATATACGGAGTATATCTTTTTATTAAAAAATTGAAGAAATTGAAGTTTATTTTGGAACAAAAGAGAAAAGGAAATAAAAATTCTTTTAGGGTATGTTTGGGAACATATATTTGGATTTCAAATCCGAATTTAGCTCAAATTACATGTTTGGAAAACTTAAAAAATTTGAATTTGGATTTAAGTCAAATTCTTCTCATTCAAAACAAAGCTTAATTTCAAATCCATGCTCCTCCCCTTGTCATTTGAATTTCAAGATTTTAAATTTTGGAATTGAAATGCATGAACTGAAATGAAATGCTAGTTGCCAAACACTACCTTAAAAAATAGATTCTAATTAGTGAGTACACCGTCTATTTCAAATTAAGATTCCTAATTTAACCGAAGAGAGTAATTAAGAAATACGCAGTACTGCATTCAAAATTGAGTGATTAAGACTCGAGAAGATGGAGAGAAATTATGTAAACCAAATAATCATTTCTTATTTTGGCTCTTTACGCCTTAATTTTAAACTAGAATCTTGCAACAAGAGTCTTGAGACTGATGTCTAGAATAGGGAGGGCCGAATAACTAACTGGAAATAAAAGATGAATATAAAAAGGCCTTTGTCTATTCATACCATTGTACTATACACAAATTGGATAAAAACAAACTGGGAATTCTCTCTATAATTCACACATACAACTCGCTAACTAGAAAGGCAAAATGGGGAGACAAAAGATAAACTCAAACAATGGTGGCACGCACACGAAAAGTAATGAGAGACTCACCTCAGACTCCGCACATCAGATAGCAAATGTAATAAAAAGCTTCGTCACTTGCAATGGCGGAACCTGCAAATGTGCAAAACCTCACCAGGCTCCAAGTGACTGGCTGATCACATTTACGGTCCAAATAAAGGAAACACATGAACAGCTGCTGGCACATTAAATAAAAAAGGACACTATATTATGATATGCCTTGGAAAGACAATCTATCTCGAAGCGAGTCAAAAATGGCAGCAGCAGCAGCATTTTGTGAAAATGTCATCTTCAGCCGGCCAAGCAGTTCCCCGTCTTTAGCCTGAGATGCAGCATCTGCAGCCTCCTTTGCCATTCCAATTTGAGCGTAAGCCTGTTCATATAATGGACACACCGAGAGATGAACGAGAAGGAGAGTAAGGTTGAGGCCTTTTTATCCTTTAATATGGTGCTTCCAGCTTTAAACATCAAACAACTACCTCTACATGTTTTTCTATTTCTTGCCTTAAAAAAAATATTTCTGACAGTAAAAGAGCTCAACATTTACCTCTGCTCTTTCCCGAGGATCAGGCAGTTTAGGTATGTACTTGAGTGCTTCCCCCTTCTCACCCGCTTCAACGCATGCCTCCACAAATTGTTTGTAGCCTATACATAGCAGTGAAAAAAACGGGGGAAAAGGTTTTTTACAACATATATCCAACTCAACTATTCCCCAAGCATAGAGAATTGTAGACATTTGCACTTCGCCTACTGATAAAAAGCGAGAAAAATGCAAATCGTATTATTGGCACTAAATTTCACGCCACCACACTGTAATTCTCCATTCCCAGATATTTTAACAACAACAACAACAACCCAGTTAAATCCCACAAGAGTAGGGTCTGGGGAGGGTGTGTGTATGCAGACCTTGCCCCTACTTGAAAGTAGAGAGGCTGTTTCCAAAGAGACCCCCGGCTCAACGTCGAAAGTTGCATTGCTTGACTAACTGCTACTTCATTAATTAAAGAAGCGCAGACAGTTTAGAGATCCATTTTGATTTATTCCATCACACCCCAAAGCCAAAAAATGGTGAAATTTTGGCTCCATCGGAGATTATGGAAATCATTCCCAGATATTTTAACATTTGACTCAAAATGTGTGGAGTTTTGCATTTGTTGTATAGTTCAAAAGCCAGAAAAAAATATATAATATATATGTGCCTCCACTAATTTCATGCCACCTATCCATAGTGCGAAATGGGAATCAATATGTTGTTGATCATGACGAGCCCATGAAACAAGGGTTGGAAAAAAAATTTAGGTTTATCTAGTCTCAAGTAGACATCCTCCCTTTCATTTATACAAACCTATATTCCTTATTCAATTCCATTTCCTGCCAAGTTCGCATTGGATTCTCTTCTACAAACAAATACTCCCTCCGTCCAGAAAAGAAGTTCCCGGTTTGACTATTTTCCATTTTTAGTGGAAGTTGATTTTGTCTACAATTTGTCCAAAATGCCCCTAAAGCCCAATCCTTCACAGCAACTGATTGCTTGCCGCACCAAACAAACCCCTAGCTACGGAACTCATTGCCGCACCAAACAAATCCCAGTGCGACGGATCTACTGCACAATCCGAGCAATCTCTCCCTTTCTCTACTGCACAAACCAGGCCCGAAAAAAACAAGAACCAAACTCTCATTGCGGCACCAAACAAATCCCAGTGTGACGGATCTACTGCACAATCCGAGCAATCTCTCCCTTTCTCTACTGCGCAAACCAGGCCCGAAAAAAACAAGAACCAAACTCTGAGGAGGAGGAGGAGAACTATTTGTTCTATTCTTTTTCAATTACTTCCAAGCTTTTCTACCTATTCTATTAGCAGTTTTCAATTACATTTATTTCCAAATTAGCATTAGAGTCTCTTCTACAAATAGATCGTAGATTTATTGATCTCTTAAGTTTGCAAGTTGAGAATCAGAACATCAGTAAAGCTTTCATTACGAATCTATTTGCTCTATTCGATTTGAATTACTTCCAAAGTTTTCAACCTATTTTATTTGATCTATTCAATTTCATTACTTCCAAGTTCGCATTGGAGTATCTTCTAAAGACCGATACTTAATAAATTTATTGATTTCTTAATTTTGTAAGTAGAGAATTAGAGCATTGCTAAACGCTTTCATTTATGATCCAAGCTTTTCTACACACTCTATCCGCCTAGAAATACAAAGTTTGAGTTTAAGTGAAAGTGAATCATCTTAACCTCAATATTAAATATTCATAAAATTGGCAACACATAACACACAACTTTGAAACAACCCTAATCATTAAGTTGATGTCTCTTTCTTGACCTGGACCTACCAAAACTTCAAAAACTTACCAATTGGCGGCCTTTTCTCTTTTGAGAACTTTTCCAAAGCATCCCAATCTCGTACAGTTGCCAAAGCAAAAACTTTCAGCCAATACCACCTCTTTTCTGATACCTGGATTAGACAGTGCCATAGTCATTCCATTGCAACCTCATATATATATATATATATATATATATATAGGGATTGACTCCAGTGAGATGATACCTTACGGTGAGATGACATGCTTTGGTCAGATGACACAAAGCTCACCAAAGACAACTACACAACTCACAAAACTATAAGGCAAAGCTCGCCATACTTTTTCAACACTTTGAATTTTTTTTCAAAAAATAAAATCAAAGAAAGGGGTGCTGACTGGACTTTGACTGTTGACCGCCGTCTCCGGGCTCCAGCAGCCACCGCCGGACTCCGGCAGACACCGCCGGTCGTCTCCGGTGTCCGCCACTGCTCCGCCGCCTGCCGCCGCCGTTGACCGGTGGTTGATCGGTGTTGCTATTTTATTTTTAATTAATTTTTTAATTTACAAAATCTAAAAAAAAAGTGAGTTTTGGGATTTAAAGTGGTGAGCTTTGCTGTAATTCTAGGTGAGCTTTGCATTGTCCATTGGTGAGCTTTGTAGTGTAGTGTGGTGAGCTTTGCGTCATTTGACCGAAGCATGTCATCTCACCGTAAGGTGTCATCTCACTGGAATCAATCCCATATATATATATAGACACACACACACACATATATATGGTTCTTTCAATCCCATTTGGTAGGCTTCAGTTTTGGCTTACAAGCACATATTTTCACCAAAACCCAACTACTGTCGTTGTGGCGGCTTAAAACACTTTTAATGGAAAAAAAATTAGTGCAAGAGTAAAATTCTTTAAGGATTGGCTAAAAGACTGAAATAGTGAAATGGCCACTTTTTAGCTACAAACCAAACCAAAATGAACAAAACCCAACACACTCTGTATATCCCACCCGGAACTAGGGTCTTAAGAGGGGAGGATATAGGCACACGGAACACCTTATACTACCCCAACAGAGTAGAGAAGTTGTTAAAAAGATTGAAGCCCCAGCGAGTGTGAAGGTAGTGTAAATCACGTACAAGAACGAAAGTAAGCAAAGAGAGGGGTAATCAGAGAAGCATGAAAAAAAGCGAAAACACAAGGCAGCAAAAAACAAAAACCCAAGAAAGCAAAACAACCGGGGGGGTATAATTTGGAGATCTTAAATACACCTTTGTACCAGAAAGTTGTGCTAGTTATGCGCATAATTTTTAGTAAACTAAAAGCTATGTGGTTGAGATTTATACAGAAGAAAGAGGAACAATGTGACCATATAAAACATTTCATTTATAAAAATATGCATTTCTTAATTCTTCTAAGAACCGACCAAAACGGAAAACAAGCACATCTTTTTGGCACAGAGGGAATATATATTTAAATATATATTTTAATCATTCTTAAATTATAAGCAAATCAGCCAATGCAACCATTCCAACTTCACCCATGTTAAGACTTCCCAAACAGGGTATTCTTCTTATGGCCTAACGGCCCATACAAATATACTCCCTTCATCCCCAAATAAAATCTTCCCCCTTTCCTTTTTTGTTGTCTTAGAAACTTCTCATTCCTTAAAATGAATGAAGTTAGTGGTCCACATTAATCTCCCTCTTCATAAATCTCAGCCAAACCATTTTACTTTTTCTTAAACTCTGTGAAAAAGCAGAGAAGATTCTTTTGGAACAGAGAGTATAGGGTTGAGCACTAGTCCAGGAACGGGACCGGACCGGAACTATAAGTTTAGAAAATCAAGAAGTGAAGACTGGACCTAAATAAACCCGGACCGAACAGGACCTGAAAGTCCTGTCCGAACCAGTACTTGACCGGAATAGAAGTTACTCTCTTTTAAAAATAAATTTTTTGTACCTTCTAACATTTAATATTTTGAGATAATAGTATGCATTTTTCTAATTTGCATATGTTATTAAAAGTAAAAAGAAATCATAGAAATATACACATCCTACATTCCTACTAAACATGTTCGAATAGTACTACTTTTTTCAAAGAGTATCCCTTTCTTTTTTGTAGATTTGTTTAAAAACAAAATTTTACTTTTCTAAATACAAAAATACAATTGTAATGATCTTGAAGAATGGAATATGGATAAAAATATTTAACTATACATGATACCCCCTCCGTCCCCCATAGATCTTCCCATTAGCCCTTCTTATTTGTCCCCCATAGATCTTCCCATTAGCCTTTTTAACATTTAAAATACCACAACTACCCCCACTTTATTTATTACACCTCACCACCTCATTTGATATACTCTACCCATTTTCATTAAGGATGTTTTGGTAAACTTTCACATTTTATCAACCTCCTTAAAACCCACAAAAAGTCAAAATGAGAGCGACTTAATGGGTCAATGGGAGTATTAAAAATACAAAAAAATATGTTATATAAATTCCAGTCCGGACAGGAATATTTCTGGACCAGAACCTGAAATGTTGAAAAGCATGGACCTGAGACCGAACCTATTTTAAAAAGGTCTGTTTGGTCTAGAATAAACAATCCGGATTGGTCCGGGTCAGTCCGGACCATAGTCACAGAATTCGCTCCCAGAGCCGCGACTTCCATATTGGTACAAGTCGTACCCAATCGCAAATCGCTTGGGATCCGATCGCAACCAGTACGGCAATTCAAGTCGCAATGGTACGGCGATCCAAATCCCCAGGTACGTTGCACCCATCACCGGCGGTGCAACGTACCAGTGGCGACTTCCTCAACTTCCTTTTCCCAACGAAACAACAGCGACTTCCTCTTCACAGTTTGCAACTTCCCCTCTTCGACGATTTCTCTTTCCCAAGTCTCCGTAAATTGAGTATGTTCCACTTCCCAGGCACGTTCCACTTTCCCAATTAAATATTTCTCTTTCCCATTCTGCTCATTTAATATTTAATTTAAAATTCAATTCACAACTAGATATTATACTTATTTTTATCGATTTTTGTTTACTTATGTTTTGATTTTTGGTACGCCGAACCGAATACATGGTACACCATACCGCTTCGTACAGAAATGAACCTACTCCCTCCCCTTTGTACCGAATTCGTTACCTCTAGCGAATTTCGTACCCAAACTGAAACGTACCGCGATTTATGTGACTATGGTTGGGACCAGAATATGCTTAGTCCTATAAATAGAGTACGCTTTCGAAAAAGGATATGACCTTGAATTCGGTTTTGACTTTCATCGCAGCACGATGATTCCCCAACACAATACATGTACGGATTGTGTCACTGATACTTGAATCCACAAATATGGCCTGTTTAGTTGTCACCTCCAACTCATGTTGTATCCTGCCACGATAATCAAGCCTATTAGTTGTAGAGTTCATATTCTTTGTTACTCCCTCCATCCCAAAATAAAGTCAAAACTTTGATCTCATGGTGTTTTAGGTAAGATATTTATTTGGATTTGACTTTCCCATATTGCTCCTATTTTTAAGTGGGATGGGTTAAAAAAAGGTGGGTGGGTTAAGAAAGTGTGTTAAAGAAGTAGGGTGAGTAAGAAAAGGTGGGTGGGTTAGAAAAACGTAATTAAGGGTATTGTAGATTTTTTACTTAAGGTAGTTGCCATAAAATAAAGTGTAAAGTTTGTTTTGAGATAGCCCAAAATGGAAAGTGTAAACTTTCTGTTATCGATTACCAATAATATCAGAGACAAGCTTTATCAAATGTGTCATCCTGAGATGATATTTTTGTTTTTGGATTCTGCTGTCAACTTGTGCTATTGGGTAGCCATGAAAACACCTTTTATTTGACCTTTGTGCCAATGACTATGAAAATGGCATTATGCCATAGGCCTTAATTAAAATAAATACCAACAGCTTAGTTACTGAATACTGTTCCGTGGTTCCAGTGAAATAAGATAAAGAACTTCAAATAGGCATAAACATTAACTTAACATAGACAGAAAAAAAAACACCTTAATAATTTTGCATGCTCCTCGGCTGCCTTGGACTCAAAGATGTATTCCTTTGTATCAGCAAAAAGGTTACTGGCCTTCTCAATTAGTTTTATTCGAGGACCATATAGCGGAGATCCTTTGCTGGCCATTGGATTCTTTGCCAATTTCCATGATTCTTTCCATAAAAGAAAAGCTACATCCTGAGAAATGAAACCTTGTCAATAGAAAAGTAGAATCCAGTGCTATAAAGAAAATGATTCACATGTGAATATAAGTGCCAAACTTAGGTCCCTGAAAAACTAAATGCAGCACACATGACACATCACATTGAAAGTAATGAAAGAAAAAGAAGCTTTGGAATGTGAACCTACACAAACAGTGGAAAACACTTCACATTTTTATCAAAACACAAACAGATCTAATTCAAAGGCGCCACTCGCCAAGTGGTGCAACCTACAACAATCCAGTTGGATCCCACAAGAGCAAACCTTGCCCCTCGAGAGTAGAGAGGCTGTTTCCAAGAGACCCCCAACTTAAGCAGAACAGATAAAAGAACACATAGAGTAGAAAAGCACAAAGCACACAACACACCGAGACAAAAGTGGTGCCACCTAATAAAATAGAAATGCAGCTAGAAGAAATACTCAAGTTGAAATAAATACAGCCCTCCTTAATATTGCCATTTAGAACAGAATTAGAATAAACTTCCTCATTACACACAGTAGCTTAATGAAATTTGCAAGCACTGAGCAAAGAGAAAAGAATGGTTGTGCATCACTACGTCAGTACAAATACATAAAATACCAAATAAGTAGGTATTCTATAACATTGATACATTGCACTATTTTGTAGAAGAAAGAGGACCTGTGAGTCTAATTGACTAACCTGTAGTTGTCCAGTAGATAGGAAGAAGTCCTTTAAAATTTCATGCTTGTAAAGCCTAAATCCTCATGATACAAGGTGGGAAAATGTTAATAAAGATGTACAGAAAAGGATTCTGATGACAGAGTGAGTCCAATGTTGCATCTTACCGTGCATAACTAATAAATAGATCACGTGGTAGTGGTCTGGACTGTATAGTACTAAAGAACTCCAAAGCTGGTCTCTAAGATAACAGGCCACACACAACGGATACAGATCAATAACTATAGAGCTGCAAGTTACTGGAGACAGGATAATCTAAAACTATGATGGTAACTACTTTTAGACTGTAGAATACCTTTTGCCAAATATGGAGGAGGACTAGATAAACAAGATCTGTATCACCACTTTTGGTTGCTTTTATGAGAGCAGTGTCTTCCTCTCCTATACTCAACAACAGAGGAACCTGAGGGAATATGATTATAGAATTAAATCATTCAATTTGTAAAGTGGTGTTTCTTTCTGCAACTTTTTTGCCCAAAAAAGAGGTGCTATCAACACTCAAAAAAGAAGATGAAAATCTGATCCAAATTAAAATACAGATAAAGCAATTTAATAGGACAACTTAATTCCTAAATGGAATAGAAAGTAACAAATACAATAAAAACAAACCTGTTTAGATGAGCGTGGTTCGTGTTCAACAAGCAGAGCAGCTAGTTTCCGTCGACTACTCTTATCAGCATGTGCAGCAACTGCAGCATAAGATATGCCTTTGCATAACTTAAGCTGAAAATTCCAACAAAAAACACACTTAAACTATTCATTTCTGTTCGCGCTTACTGATAGGTTCCGAACTGGTTGACTAAATCAGATTGCAGATCTGCAGCACTTAATTGAGTGATTATTCAATTAATTGTTGAGTTTCTTTTTTTATTTAGTAATTAAGTAATCCCACTCAGTGGGAAGTTTGAAGCCAGTTATTCCCACTTAATTAGTGGGAGGTTTGGAGTAAATTTTTCCAAACTTAGTGGGAGGTTATAGAGTAAGTTATAGCTAGTAATAGGACATTATAGTCCTTTTGTATTGGTAGACCTTGGTAATGTGGAATGGAGTATCGAAAAATAGAGAAAATATTATTCGGAGAATCTCATAGAAATCTTCTTAGGCAAGATTTAAGGGCTTTTAGTAGATTATTTCATTATTCTTATTGTCTGAATCTTGATCTTAATCTTGTCAACTGAAACTGGTGTAGCATACCTATGCCAACCAATGAAATTAGGAATTCAACAGTTTCACGGATGTCAGGAGGCTAGAATGTATTTAAAAATAAAAAACCTTATCAAGTAGGATTTCTAGAAGATTATCATCAGGGATTGAAGAAGATGTTGTGATCTTCGTACACGCCCAGTGCATAATTACAACTTCCTGCACAGCCAAAAAGATAAAATCACTTGTGCAGAAGAAAACTCGCACCTCTAGAACGATATTAAAACAATAAACAGAACTTAAACCTGTAAAAGAATGAGAAAAGTGTTGCATCATGATGAAATGTGTAAACCAAAATGTGTAAAGTAAGTCAAAATTACCTTATTTATACCAAGATACTCTGATATTCGCAGTGCAAGAAGGTGATGGTGAGCATTAATTAGACGAGCAATTAGAACTGAGGGTGTAAGCATCTGCAGCACAAGAGGCACTTTCGGTAAGTAAAAATTCAGATACAACTGCAAAACTGAGGTAGAAAACATAAAATACCTTGTATTGCTGAACACTAAGAGGAATACCAATATCTGGGTGCCGTACAGCATTTAAAACTCGTAAGGTTTTACACGTCTCTTGAATTTGGTCACGCTGAAAATGGCTGCCAAAGCCAACTGAATGCAGTTAACAGGAGAAGAAATCAGAAAAGAATATTCTCTTTATATCACATAACTTAGCAATTTAAGATTGATGAAAGCCATAAGATCATAAAAAAACTGATGCCCCGCAAAAGTGAGCCCAAAGAACATAAAACATTAGAACTATGCACCGAATGGTAGTTCGAGTGCTCCATTGGTGCTTTTAGCAATGATTAAGTCTAAACAGTTTCATTAAACATTTGCAAAATAAAAGGACCGGTCAGCAGTCAATTTCAATGGAACATTTTGACCTCTGCAGTTTCACTTCTTCAAAAGTTTGAAGTTCGAACCATATAAGAGTATAAGATCGCAACCATGAAAAGATCCTGCATGAGTTCATTCTTTTCTCTACCCTTTTCATTTTAAAAATACAATAAATATGTATAATGTATCACCTTATAGTTTTGTGTCTGGAGGAATGGACCTAAATCCCTTTGATAATATTCCTTGTGCAGACTTGTATGTATATCACATAAAAACATAGACTACTCACCAAGCCACTAACAACAAAAGCAACCTAGTAGAATCTCACGAAAGTAGGGTCAGGGGAGGATGTGTTCACCAAGCCACTAAGGATTACTAAAAGATATAACCATCAAATGAAGCCACTGAGCATAGTCGAATAACATGCAATTCATTTTTTGAATGCCTACTAATTTCATTGATTGCTTACAAAGGATATTCTAATCAATAAAATATACCAACCTGCAAAATGCCTGACCATAGCTAGCAGCTCTTAACAAGGTACGCTGCTGCAAAATATCAAATTCATTTCCTGCTGCATCAATGCATGCTTCAACAGCTTCAGGCAACGAAGAGCGGATTAACCTCAAATTCTCATCTGCCTGGTGAATGATGAACCATACTTTATTGGAGAACGAAATCTAAACCTTAACCCTCAGATATGAATGATACAGTGAGCTAAATACATCGTGTGGAAGCGCATATACATGAAAAGTATTGATGGCACCTATATTAACATGTTCCATTGCAGCCAAGAATATACCTTGGCACTCCTCCTGTCAAAATGATCCAGTGCATCATAAAGTAAAGCAGCAGGCATTGTGCTCCCAATTTGAAAGATAGAGACAGTGGAATCCGGCACCCTGTGCAGAAACTCCATACTTGTGCCCGATAGTATTCTAACCCCATCACACTCTGGGATCAGTCGAACTTGTTCATCATAGATGTAGTGTACTGGATCGCCATAAGGACCCACCATTAAAAGCATATCATCCCAGTAAAGCAATATAGTATCCATTCCACACCAAGACAACTGATCAGGAGGTAGGACTGACTATACACAAGAAAATGAGAAAAAACAACAAAGGATAAAGATATGCTTCATCAATTCAGGACAATAAAGAAATGGGAAATGAAAATACTGAATCCTGAAAATAGATTAAGGATATGTTTGAGTCTCTAGGGGCAAAGTATCTTGCCAGAATTATTCCCCATGTTCTGCAAAGCCAATAACAACTTTCATCTAGTTGATCATGTTATGTTACTAATGACAATAGCTGAAGGACCTCTAATATTTTGGAAATAAGTTGAAATAGGTGTCTTATATAGTTATATAAGAATCCAATAAATCCTGCTACGGATAAACTTATAAAGTTCAGTGATGCTAATAATATAGTATGGTGTTGGAAATGCCTGGAAGAATCTTCTTTAACACTGATCTCTGGCATCTTCTCCTTTAAACCTTGTAGCATACAAGTTTCATTACTCCGGATGTTTTTTTTCCAACAAAAACCCTCTGTCAGAATATTTATAACTGACCTACCACAAATCATATACTTCACCCCCACTAGAACTACATCATATCATCAACTAGCTAAAGGTTCATGTACCAATGATACTGAGTTACCAGGAAAAATTAACTATGCAATTTGTGGTACTAGATTTTCCAGTCCTGCTCCTGAGAATTATTGGGCCCGGGGCGCAAAGAAAAAAGGGCCCTTACGGGAATTATTGAATTTTTAAAAAGAAAAAAATAATTAAAATTGAAGCTCAATATCTACAAAAGTAAATATTTTCAATACATAGGAAAAACTATACAAAACTAAGGGGGTGTTTGACACTGTAGTGGGCTCTTTGAAAAGTAGAAGTCATAACGCAAAAGCCAAAAGTATTTAATCCCAAATTTGCCAAAAAGCACTTTAAGAACCCATTTTGCACTCTGAAGTCATACGCCATAAACAGAATCAAGTTTGTCAAACACACAAAATTGCTTTTGAACGAAGTAGAAGTTCAAGCGTTGTTTTCTAACACAGTGCCAAACATCCTCTAAATAAAAAGGACTATAGTGTTCCAAGTGACACAAGCTGACATTTGTACTGGAAACTTGGCATTCAAAAGGACTAATGCAGTACTAATGATACTCTTGTAGGACAATTATATACCTTCAAATATCTAGGGCTATGAGTGATAGATAATTTTTGGCTTAAAAGTGTATTTCTTGGCGGACCTACTCATAACACTATAATAAAATATTTGGGGCCTATCTGCTTCACAGCAAAGAATATGTTTAAAATATAAGAAATTGTAGTGTTTGTTGATCATAATATCGATTTGATCAGAGTTATAAATTATAATTCTCTATAAACTGTGAAATGTTTCAAAACATATGATGCATATTAAGGCGGTTTTGGTTGTGTGAGTCTAAACAGTACAAAAGAAATGTAACATGTTAATTAAAGGGTGATGTGTACCTGTGAAGTTATTTTAAAACCCAGAGGATTGAATCATAAACTGGCATCTGACACTTGTGAATCTATAAACTGAATTATAAGCCCTCCGTCCCAAATTAGTGTTCCCATGTTAAAAAGATATTGAAACGTGAAAAATAAATGGTTAGAATTTGTTTAGAAGAAAGAAGTATTTTGGATCACATTTTCTTTTCCATAAAGGGAAAGAAAAAAATGGGGAAATATATTTTTGAGGACGAAAAACGACAGCTGGGAAACTTTTGTGGGATGGAAGGAATATACAGTATCTACGTTTTCCCCCTTTTAAAGACTCAAATCCTTCTTCAAATGTTGCAGATAATAATGAACGGTCGGTTCATGAGCAACAAAGAGGCTGACAAATCACTACCTTTTAATACAGAGTATATATTTTCTTTACATGTTTTTAAATAATTTTTCTTATTACAGACAATTCTGATTAATAACAGTAAAGTTATGAAGATTTATGTTACACAATCAACTTATAAGTGTATAATTAGTGTGTAATGTTCATATCCCCCTTGCTTTCATTTAATGACACCCATATTGTACTCATAATTAACCCATATTAGACCCATAAATTTAGGCGGGAATTTCAGCTAATTCCTAACTGTTTTTATATACTCCGTATAGTATAAATTTATGTGTGTAACTATCAGTTTTATTTTTTTACCAAACCAAGTTTCTTCTGTAAGAGATAAAGTCCCTTTGCTAGGTAAAACAAAACCCTTAACATTATGTAGAACCAAGCAAAAATTGGTACCTATATAAAAACTCATTAAAATCATTGGTATCTTCAACCTTTAAATAATCTAAGATCACCAAAAATTTGGATCTTTTCCATTTTGTTAACAAAATATCTACAATATTCATTTATCGAGCAAAAGAGCACAGTATGAATATCAAAGAACTGGAAAATGAATAACAACCTCACAAGTGTAAACGGGCTTAATGTTGGAGAAGTCCGTGGACATGACAAGAACCCTCCCATCACGTGTAAAAGATGCCAGCAGCTTGCCGTTCTGCGAAACCACCATCTTCTCTAATGGCCCAATTCCAGCACCCATCTGCTGAATCCCGTCCTCTTCCACCAATAACACCCCATCCCCTACCGCCATCAGCACTTCCACATTTCCAGACATGGTATACTGAGGCTCAATCACCGCCATAGAGAGTGGAAGAACCTCCAAACCGGGATCTGCCAGCTTGATAGGGCTTGGATTCTTGAAATCGGGCACGCAGAAGACCTGAAACGCCCTATTGATGCAAACTACGCCGTTACTCCAGAACACACAGTCTTCCACACTGTGCGTGAAGCAGTCAGTGCCAAGGGATAGCGGTTCTAGAGGCTGTGCGTGGATATCGTATCGGTAGATAGTACCATCCTGAGTAATGCAGATCAGCGTCTGGTCGTCTGTCCAGGACATGCCGATGAGGCGGCCGCCAGGGTTCTTCCAGACGGTTTCAGCTATGGAGACACCGGCGGAGTTGAATATGCGGAGCTTGCGGATGGCGGACTCGGCGTAGAGCTGGACGATCTTGTCGTCATCGCGGATAACGGCAATGGGGCCGCCGAAGGGGGAGCAAGCAACCTTGTTTTGCATTAGGTCCACGTTCTTCCATTGCATCTGATAGAGCTCCGGTTTCCTGTAATACCGATTGTAGAGGAGCTGCCATTCGGCCGCCACTGATACTGCCGTGGCCATCGCTATCGACTGGCCGGACGGTGTACCTTATCCGATCGCCTATGATTGTCAATTTTGACGACAAGATGCTTGTAGGGTGGTGTTCACGAGCCGGGCATAGCAGGAACAACCGCGGGGTGAGAAAATGGACGGAATAGCTTTACGCTACCTGCTTTTTTGGCTTGTTTGGGAAATGGAAATAAGCAGACATTAGTGTTAGCCTTTTGGATAGATTATCTACGGCGCTTTTTCAAAGTAATCTGCGCCATTAAAATTTTATCCAAAACGCTAACGCTAATTTCTAACGTTATTCCCAAACAGGTCCTTTATAAATTTTGCATTTGATCCTTCCCCTACCCCGAGTAAATAGCCCGCTGTCTAGCAAATATGCAATTATGATGACTCCCTCCCAAAATATTTACAACATTTGTTTTTTCATCAGTCGCGAAAATTTTTGTTTATTTCTACGTTTTCATTGGTTATTTAATAAAATAAAATATTCTTGACACCTCTTATTTCGAAGAACTTTACATATAATCTTTTGATATGTAAATTTTATTTTTTATTTTTATACCAATATATAAATAAAATTATTAAAAAAAACTTGATATTTTACCTCGGGAATATAAGTGTGACAAATATTTAGGGACGGAGGGAGTAGCTTAGAGTACTCATTTCGTATTAAAGTAGTATTCATTTTGTAATAAAGTAGTATTCATTTTCGCACAAAGCGTAAGTGTTCATTTAAAAATAATGTTGATGGTGTAAATTATTTCGACCGAATTATTATTCTTAGCCGGGCAAAAATGATAAACTAGTCTAAGACAATACATCAAAATAAATACGGGGATCTTGACATGGAAACCCAATCGAGAGAAAACCACGGGCCTTTTTTGCGGTACCTTGCAAACGAGAGATTTTTATTAATATCGGAGTTTGTACACGGTACATAATATTGGCTTAAAAGCCATTAATGGAGAGCTTCTAAGCTCTTAAAGAAGAAGAAGAAAACATACTCTACATATTCTAGAGTGAAAATTTGGGGAGGAATGAAATTGGTCCCTCAACATTGAAGGTAACCCTTTCTTTTATAGGAAGCATCTTTTGAAGAATATTCTCTTAATCATTAATTTTACTAAATAGACCCGGTTCGGTTATTGTTCATAAATTATTGGGAAATGTGAGCTAAACCACGTAGTATTTCCAATTAAGAAGTCCTCCACTTTTTTAAGTTTGTGAGAATCATCTTACCATATACAAAGCAAAAAGAAGCAAGAACAGTGTTCCCGCCTAAACATTGTTGTGCAGTAGCGGGCCTAGCTTCGGGCTACTAGACAGGATCAAATCATAAATTTCAGCTCAAATTCATCACATCAACCAAAACTTAGCGCTTATTTACAATACATGCCTATAATAAGAGTATTATAAATACACATCATTGGTTTTCCCATTCTCACCGCATCATTCTTTTCCATTCTCACAACTTCTCTATTTTTCTTCCAATAACACCACTCATATCAATGACAGGGGCAATACTATTTTTTCAAAGAAGTAAACAACAAGAACGCCATTGTGCTATTAGAGTCCGTGTAGTCTCAACCTTCCTAAGTTTACCCTTTGCTTCTTGAGAGAAATATTTGAGCTTCTTTTTCATGACAACATGACTATGCAATTATATGTAATATATTATTCATTTCTTATGTGTGTGTGTGTGTGTTAGTTTTGTATGTATGTAAACTATATAACATATATTAAATAAATACTTTGTATTCAATATTCTAGATTTATATGTAGATATAATATTTTGTTGAATTTATATTTACATCTACATAACTATACAATAGTAAGATATATATGTGTGTGTGTGTGTGTGTGTGTGTGTGTGGGTGGGTGGGTGGGATCAAGTGAGAATAAGTTGTTGTGAAAGAAATGAGAATGAACTAGATCCATTAGATTTACTCCATCGTACGGTCTCCAATATGCAACATAAAGTACTCCCTCCGTCCCATATAAAACTTCTCATTTGGAATAGTCCCCCAAAATAAGGAGGGGATATTTTGGCTTTGAGTTGCCCAAAATACCCCCCCCCCCCCCCCCACGCCCTAAATGAAAAAGAGAAAAGTGTAAGGAAAGTGGGTGTACTTTTTTTAATTAAATAAGGGAAAGGAAACATATCAAATCAACACAATCATTACACCACTATTCATTACAAATGACATTTAAATTCTTTAGTCATGCAGGAGGGAAAATTTTTTGGGAAATTTTTCATTTCCCTCCAATTACAACAAACCCAAAATAGGAATACTTCTATAAATAGAAAGCATTGAATGCATTCAATGCTTTCTTCTTTTTTTTCTTCTCTTCTTTATGGAGTTTTCTTATTTATCTTTATCTTTTGATGAGCAAGCCCCACCGGAATCAGGGGATGATTCTGCTAGTGAGAACCACCCCCACCCTCCACTTCTCCAAGTCCCCTTCATCAACCCTGAAACCCCTACAGATATAGAAGAAAACGCAACACATTCATGAGAAAAACAAAGCGAAAGAAGAAAAAGAATAGTGGATAGGTTACTACAGTCTTAGAAACGCGACAAACTTCATCTTGGTTGCATTAAACAGTGGCTGGAGAGTTCAACATTTCCAGAAAACCAGTTGGGAAAATATGGTCTTTAGCTAGTGGTCAAATGCAGGATGGTCTACCAGTTTGTGTTCAATGCAAAAGGAAAGGGAACTCTGGCAGAAAAGAAGTGCCTGCTGACATTCCAAAGATGTTGGCAGTTCCATTTCATAGGCGCAAGAACATACGTGCCCTTGGCTATGCAATGGAAGTGTCCAAATCAATTGTCCAAGATGGCTAAAAAGGAAGACCATAAGGAGACATTCCAATGCAATCAAGCAATATTTGTCAGACTTAGGTAAGCTAAAAAGGCTTAGCATTTGTTTGGACCATATTTCTCCCTCATCACTTCCATTGAACCAACATTTCACAATTTTTATGATTATATTCATATTGATGAGAAATGGTTCAATATCACCAAGGAAAAGGCCACCTTTTATGCACTACCAGAGGAAGAAGACCCACACAGAACAATCCAATCCAAAACACACATACCAAAAATAATGTTTTTAGCAGCAGTGGGTAGGCCTAGGTATGGGGTTGATGGGGGTCTACTGTGGGATGAGAAAATTGGCATTTTCCCATTCACTTTTCTTGTTGAAGCAAAAAAGGCTTCTAAAAATAGGCCACCAGGAACACTTGAAGTTAAGGCAGTGCCAATTATAGACAAGCATGTCATGAAAAATATTTTGATTCAAAAACTTGTGCCAGCAATCAAGGAAAAATGGCCTGGACCAACTAAACATGTTATCATTCAGCAAGATATGCAAAACAACATGTGGAAGGAAATAATCCAGAGTTTGTAGCAGCTGCACTAGAAGGAGATTGGAACATTGAACTGAAATTTCAGCCACCTAATAGCCCAGATTTAAATGTACTTGATCTGGGTTTCTTTAGATCAATTGAGAGCATTCAAGATCAATCAGCCCCTAGAAACTTAAGTGGATTGATAAATGCTGTAACCACAGCATTTGAGGATATCCCTCATGAGAAGTTAAATAATGTTTTCCTAACATTGCAAGGAGTTATGGGTGAGGTTATTAAGAACAGAGGTGGCAACAACTTCAGAATACCTCACATTGGGAAAGCAATGTTAGCTAGGGAAGGAAGGCTGCCAGAGAATATAGGGGTCAACCAAGAAGTTTATGAACATGCAAAACATTGTCTGGAAGAACAAATGTGAACTTTTTGGAAGTTATTTTTTGTATGTACAATAGGGCATGTGAAAATTACAATATTCTCTTGTACTCCCAAGTCAATGCAGAAATGTAATCAGTGTAGCATCTAACTTTTGGTTACCAGGCAGTTTGGTCAGGGTACAAATGTCAAAGTACTACCAGTTGCCTGCTTTTTACTTTTTGCTGGGTTGTACTTTTGTTAATATGAAGTGTAGTATCTGTCTTTTGTTAAGAAGTGGAGTATCTAAAGTGTATTATCTGTCTTTTGTTAAAAAGAAGTGGAGTATCTGATCTATAGTATATGTCCTTAAGTAGAAGAGGTGTAGTATCTTAACAAGTATAGTTTCCAAAGTCTAGTATCAGTCCTCAAATAGAAGAACAGAATCACAGAACTACAGAATCACAGAATCAAACTAAAATTGTGAATTTCCATAATCACAACGCACAACTTAAATCACCATAAAATACGTATCCTTTCACACTACAAAACACGGGTAGACCAAAAACAGCACACACCATACCAGCATAAATGTGGTTTCTGTAAGTCTCATACATGAAAGTGGTGATATTACAACAACAACCACACATATTCTAAACTCTTTTCAGAACATAATCATGTCTGCATCATTAGTTTGCCAAAAAAATTAAAAATTTCTGCATGCAAGGAAATAAAAGTAGATACATCTTACTTGATTTGAAACAATTTTGTTTAGCTGGGTTTGAAGTAGCTTCTGAGAAATTGAGCTCATCCTCAGACATCTTCAAGATCTGAGCAGATGTCACAGATTCAGAGTCTTCTTCTCTATCCTCTTCTTCGTAACTCCTTTCAAGGTCAGAGTAATAACCCCCCCCCCCCCAAATGCTTTTTACAGAAACTCCAAGTTGGATCCGTCTCAAAAGAATCAGATCCACCTCCACCCAAGCCAGATCCCCAAATCTCCTCATCCTTCCTCTTCAAAATTATAGGCGGAGGGGATCTTTGACGAGGAAGAAATGTTTCCTCATCACTGTCGCTCAGTAATTGAAATGAGGGCATCATAAGGTCGCGACTTTTCATCGATTCAGAGAGGAGAAGAGAGTTAGAGATTAGATCTGAGAGAAGAGGATGGGAGAAGATGAGAGAAATTCTGGGAATTGGAAGAGGCAAAAAGAGGAGAGAAGAAGATCCGAATGGGTGGGGGTGGGTTAGGTTAGATTTTGTTAGGGTTTGGGATGGAGGGGTATGATGGACTTTTAATGACAAATGGGAAGTTTTTTTGGGACGAAAAAAAATGAAAGGGGAACTTTTTTGCGGGACGGGGGGAGTATTTTTTAAAAGGAAAGGAAAATTGTTATTGGGTATGATAAATGAGACAGACACATGGAAGGGCATTTCTAGAAATGGAGAAGTACATTAAAAGGCGTAAAAGGTGCAGATCTTTAATATCCCGCCACTTACGCATTTTGCCTTGAATAGAAGTCTTTTGTTTCTTCCATAACCCTTTTCCTCCGCCGGCGCTGCATTTTTCAAGAACTTCGTTTAGAGTGATATTGGTAAGTGAGAGAAATGCGCAGTGCACGCCAAAAGAAGAAGGAGACCTCGTGAAGGAGGAGGCTGGTAGAAATTGCATTCTCAGACATGACTACTGCGGGGAATTCAGCGGTAGGAGTGGAAGGTATGCATTTTTTTTTGAAAGGGTCTCTTTGATTTGAGGTTTTGTTTTTATTGCATGTCATTGATAAATGCATCTTTGACATTCTTCTTTGCAAATTTTGGGTGCATCTGTAGTTACTTTTTCTGTATTGCATTAAGGTTTGGTTTTGACATATAAAGTGCAGTGGTAATGTGGTTAATTTTATATACAAAGTGTAATGGTCTTGTATTTTATGGAATAGATATTGGAATTTGGAGTTAGGGATTTGTTCTGGGAAAAAATATGATTTTCGGTCTGAGTATACATGTGTTCTAGCATTGTACTAATTTTTATGCTCATGTGAAGAATTGATGTTTAAATGCAAAGAATATTCAAGTAATATCTGTTGGTGGGCCCTCTTTTTTGCAAATTAGTGCACAGTTGTTTAATTTGATTAATTACCTGTCATGGGGGCTGGACATTGTAGTTGTACTGCATCGAAAAATGATTTCAGACTGGATATTAGTTGCATTAGGCTTTTTAGTAGATGCATAATGTGTTTTTTATTGTATGGTATTACATTGCACTTGTAATTCTGTAGTATATTGTTATGATTTGGTGTCTATGTGTGTGTAAGCATTATATGGAAGTTATTTTGTTTATATTTCTGGTGTCAATATTTTTTAGCATGTTGTATTTTAACAATGATTTATTTATTATTGTGCATCTTGATATGTTTGTAGATGTGTTAGTTGTTTTTGAAGCATGCAATGTTGTCATACGATTGTTGTTCCACTTTAAAAGAACAAAGAATAGTGGCAGTGTATATCATTAATAGTTATGGTTCAGATTAGTAAAGTCTTATTGCCTCTTTTGAAGTTAGTATACAAACATCATAATGTACTGGAATTGCATGTTTTGGAGATGTGTTAGTTCTTTTATGTAGTACACATAATAGTCAGGCATTATTTCTTTTGTTTGAAATCAATAAGGAACAGAGACATGTACATGAAGCAACCCTGACAGTGCATTAGATTTCATGTTCTGCTGCATAGTGTATATCTAGTTTTAAATTAGTTTTTGATATGCGGTAAAATATGTGGTCATATTAGGTCTTGCCTGTAGAAAATGTGTGTAAATTTAAATCTAAAAGTGTTTGTAGATGTGTCTGTTATATTCCTATCAATGAAAAATATGCATGTTAAGTATTCTCAAACTGCTTGTTTAATTTCATAGTTATAGTACATTGTAATATACCTAAATTGCATGTTTTGTAGAGAGTTTAGCATCATGTTATTTAGCTATTTTTTTGATTTGTTAAAAAGTAGCTTGTTTAATATGGTAGCATATTGTAGCATATTATGTTGAATTTCACAAAAAAAACATTATCATATATCTTTCAGTTGGAGAGGGGGGGGATTTATGCATATGGATTTCATGTTTAGTTGTTGCTCACTTTATTGGAAGTTCACTACATAAGTGTGTAATACTTAACCTTTCATGTGAAATGTAAGCTCACCACAGTCAAATGTGCGTGCTCGTGGTGTGTTTGTCTTGAAAAGGAGACTAGAAGTTATTGAAAGTGCATCTCCCGTGTAACACCCCAATCTGTATAACCCGGAATTATACGAATTAAGGTGAAACGAAAGTTAGATAAAACTTTCACTTGACATTTGAATATGACAATTACTTAAAAATATTAAATTTACAGACTCTGGATCGCGACCCATTTAAAAATATTTTCAGAGTAATGCGGAAGTACAATAATAATCAAATCATGACACATTTTAAAATCTGTTGACCAAACATTGCCTGCCATCCTTGCATCTCCTCTGACTCAATGCCCTCCGGGAAAGGTTCCACCATTGTCTTCTTGTTACCTACGTGTAGTCAACGAAAAATACAAACTACACACTCAGCGAAACCACTGAGTGGTACCACGCTAGATTTGTAGAATAATTCATAGACATATACGTATATATATGTCCACAAAAATGTATAACAATATTCCTGATATGACACTTTATATCATATGGTCAATTTGATGAATCATGATGATAAATATTTAATGATAATTGCATGATTATGGCACATTTAATTTAATCAATTTGATTGTTCTTGATGATGATTACATGACGCCTATGTAATCAATATAATTGTTCTTGATGAGGATTACATGATGTGTAATTGATGTTACACATAGTCATGATGATTTTACTTGATGATGACTTCATGCTATATGATTCTACGTCAACAAGGAATGACCTTGCAACTATAAGATTCGCCCATTTGGTACGATGAACTCATGTCCTTCTTAGTCTCACGAGGGAGACTTGAAAAATAGGGGTGGTACTCGAAATTCTGAATACCATGTACGTACACTAAGCCCGGTCAGGGTTGTCGAACTACTAAGTCCCGCACAACCACGCTATAAGAGACGCAATTACGCATGATCTCTTACGCATGCATATGATATGATATGCTACAATATGTGTGATGATATGAGTCATATGATATGAACAATTTGTAAATACTATGAATGGATAAATATACTTTATTTTATTTGGGTGAAATCTGATAAAAATATCATTTAATTAAGCTACGGGGCTCGGAACGATTGACCGTTTGGCGGGACGGTCGACCTTGATCTTCAGCAGGTCGGATTTGGCGGATCACCGTGACGATCGACCGTGGTTGACTAGCGGTTGACCGTTGTTGACTGGCTGCGGATGGCGGACTTTGGTTGGCTGGCGGCGAATGGCGGACTTCAATTGGCTGGCGGTCGACCGTTAGCCACCGGCGGTCGACCATTTGGCTGACAGTCGTGGTTTGTTTTGATGTTTAACGTGACGGTCGACCGTTTGCGCCGACCGTTTGGGTCTGCGAATATTTCTCTTGATATTTTGAGTGTCCAAAATACTTCTTTAAGTCTTTTAAACACCTTTGATTAACATATACATGTTGTTGGGTTGATTTCAAATGGTTAAATATACTTATGTATATATATATATATATATATATATATATATATATATATATATATATTAACTTTATGAATTTGGTGTATTTTGGTCTTAACACATAGATGACTTATATATGTATCACATATATATTTTGGAATGATTTCAACAAATGGATTAACATATATGTTCATGTACGAATGTGATGAATAATTCGACAAGTCTAACGCAAAGGTACAGACCTGGAAATCATCGGTCGAAACCTTACGGATGAGCGGGAGTGGAAACAACATCGAAATTCACCAACTTTGTCATTCCCGTCACAATTGGACAGCCTGCGGTATTTTGAGCATATCTCCATTTTTTCTTCATGGAATCGCAAACCATTTGATTCTGTGGATTCCTAAGACGTAAGGCTACAACTTTCGTGAAGAAACCATGTTAAAATAATGAGTTTAAAGTGGTCAAATATAGCTCACAAGTGGACTCATAGTTGCTGCCAGGATTTTGGATGTTCCAACGAACAACGATTCCGACGATTATCTCATTAACTTCAATATTCTAACGCCGAACCTTCTCTAGGATACCTTCCGGATGTTCCTAATAAGTGTTAGAGAGTTTATGGTAAGTTCTTGGAATGAAACAATATGAATTTGGTGAAGAAAAAATGGTCCAACCCGAGGAGCTCGCCACCACTGGCGCAGTCCCGGTATTTTGGCCATATCTTCTTCGTTACTCAACGAAATCGCGAGCCGTTTGTTGGGCTGGATTCGTATCGTTCAGGGCTACAACTTTGGCTCAAGAATTATTTCGAGATAATGGATGGAAAATTTCAGTTTTTACCTAGAAGTGGGCTGCTGTGTTTGAACTCAGGATTTTAGAACTTTGGATGGTTTTCTTGCTTCTTCATCTTCTTCCTTGAACCAACTATGGAGATGAACTTTCTTTTCTTTTCCTTTGGTTTGGCCGACATAGAGAGAATGGAGAGAGGAGAAATGAGATGATGGTTGAACATGATGATAATGATGAAGATGGTGGTGGTGGAGTATCATATATTTATTTTTATTTTTTTTTGGAGTATTATGTTAATGGGGTGTTAGTGGCTTTGTTAGGTGGAATAGGGTGGCTAATAGGCTTGAATGGAGATTGTTACGAGATTTGGAAGAGATTTTAGGATATTAGTTTTGGACTCTTGTCCAAACTGGTCAATTTACTCTAAACGGTATACGCTTTTTCGCCCAAACTGCTCCGAATTGAAAACGGATTGTGTTTTTGGAATCAGACTGTCAAAACTAGAATTTTGACGTAATCGAAATATTTTTCTGAGAACTTTTATATTTTTCTCAGTGTCTGGGTCTGTCTTAGTCATAAATTAATTTAATAATATAAATGAGATAAAAATATATGAATTAAATCCAAATGACAAATATAGTGTTGTCAAGTGTCAATATTGTGATTTCTAATATGATGAAATCTATAAATCGGATTGGTTCATAAAATGTACCATTGGATTCGTCTCTTCGAGACATATCCATAAAAATAACTTTTTAACAAAAAGGTCATTATTTTGAAAATCCATTTATTTTTGGTCAAACGTATAAATATTTCTTATTGTACAAAAATTACTTTTGTTTTATAATAAATTTTAGGCCATATTTTGTGGCGTTACAATTCTTCCCCCCTTAAAGAAATTTCATCCTCGAAATTTCCTTAAGTGAAGTCATTTAAAAATGATGATGTACAAAATAATGAATATCCATTGTTTTTGTAAAACACAAATTTTGAAAAGTTGTTTTCTCTTTGTTTTGTTGAGTGTCATTCTTATGACATGTTCTCTTTAGAGAAGATAAACGTGGATGATAGTTGTAACGTGTTTGGATTTCTTTTATGAAGAGTTGCATCGAATATACTCTTAGACTTGCTCTTGTCGTGTTGTAGTAGTTTTCAAGAGTCCTTGTATGGGTTGCGTTTCTTGAAAGTGGAGTAATTTACAAATGTTTCGTGAATGTGGGGTAACTTGAATTTTTTTTAAAATTTTCAATTCTTGTAGAATCATTCTCAGACGACCTTGTCTGGAATGTTGGTTTCACGAATTATGCTTCGTTGTATACAAGCTGGAACGAATTGTTTTTAGGTTTGACGTTTTTTTTACATAACGGTATTTTGGGGAATGACTATTAGCATAGTTATTATTCTAAGTTTCTTAGATGAATACGAGATCATAATTTCAAAACTTGCTCTCATTAGCGATCCTTAATAGAATTGTTCTGACTAATATGATGTAAATAAGCTGATTAAAGCTTGTTTGTAATAGTTAACACATATATCATAGTTATATATCACAATAATATATATATTTTTATTACATTGAAATGACTGGAGAACTTTTTGACAACATTGGTCATTTTGTCACTGTTTGTATTATCAAGATGATATGTAGTCATTCTTGAATACTGATTTTCTGATTAATGATTCCAGAAGTACCTTGGAATTTCAGACTTTCGCAATAATTATGATAGAGCTTCATGCTCGAAAATTATAATATTAGTGTATTCGTCATATCACTAATATTCGTAACACAATAGTTAAATTACTTATTATCAAAAACATGATAAGTTATACACGTAGTCATATTCTAATACGTTTGGGATTCTACTGATACATGCGTGATTTTTTTTTGAAGTTCAGTATCATAAAACATTTTTTTTGATTTGATGGAGAATTATGAGTTAAAACAAGTTCTCAATGAATTAATATATATAACAAAAATATGGAATTCAATCTTTAAGCGTGTAATTAACACAAAAGAATGAGGTGGATAGTTCTGATAGTGACGATGATTTTGAGGATCCCCCAAAAAAGAATATCAGTGTGGATATCCCTCAACCTGTGAATTCAAAAGCTGCAACAGTGGTGAAGAAAAAGATGGACGAGCGTCAGAAGATGAAGGAAAAGTACGTGCGGATAAAGACGAGAGCTTCACCACATGTGTTGCAGGGAGTGTTGGATGCTCTAAATAACATCCAAAAGCAGGAGATAGAAAAAATTGGTTTCGGTTCTATTTTAAGGTTACATTTGACAGAGCTGCCTACGAAATTGGGGTATTGGGTGGTAAAGAATTTTCATCCAAGGAGCAGCACACTTGAGCTTCCAAAGCATGCCAGAGTACATATCAGCGTAGAAGATGTTGAGCATGTGATGGGCTTGCCGAGGGGAAATATAAAGATAAGTAACAAAGAAAGGAGTGTGAAATATTGCTTGGTTGAGGAGTGGAGAGTAGAATTTGGCAAGAAGGATAGTAGGATAACCCCATTGGAGTAGGGTCAGAAGCTGTTGACATACAAAGAGGGTTGGGTGTGGTTTGTTTGCCATTTTGTGTTGTTGGTAGTGGCACTTCTTGTAGATAGTCCAAGCCATGGTTACGTTAACCCTGCTATGTTGAAGAACATAGCTAACATTGATTCCGTAGTGAGATTGAATTGGTGTGAATATGTGCACAAGACATTGATAGATAGACAATCCAATCAAATGGGAGGATGGAAAGAGTAAATACTTCACAGAACCATTGATGTTTCTGATGGTATGGTTCAGATGCAATATAATCAATTTATATACATATTGTATTGAATTTGCTTTACAGGTAGCTAATTTTTTTCTCTACGTTGTAGGTTTTCTATGTCGATAGGGTGGTTCTTTATAATAGGGATGTGGAGAGGACAACACCTCCTTTTGTTGGTTGGACATCAAAGATCCTTAGGGATATATAGAATAAAGAAGTGAAGGCTGGTGGGTTTGGTTTGGGATCTGACGATGGAAGGTATGTGTGTGAGAAATCTGTAGTTGAGAAAAACAAAGTGGAGGAGAATGCAAAAGGGGAAGAAGGCGTTGAGGTTCGAGGAGTGAAAGATTCAATTATGGGAGAAGACATTCAGCAGAATGAGATACGAGATGAGGATGGTGATGTGTTGAAGGTAGGAAGTTAGATGTTACAGTGAAAATGCACTGATTAGGCTCTTTATTTTTATAGGTACTGCGCATACTTTCTTATATTATGATTCATTATGCATCAAGTTTTTCTTAAAAAGTTTGCAGAAAAGGGTAAAATGCTAGCGAAGACAGTCGTGGAGTTAGTGTCGTTGGAGGGTGCACCAGCTGAAGCGATGAAGAACGAAGTTTATGTGGAATTGCAGATGGCTGCTGGAAGGTTACTGGGATTAGTGAATAAAAATCTAAAAGATGTTTTGCAGCCAGCGGAATGTGCATTTTCTGAAGTATCTTATGATGAGTTCATTTGGAGCGATCCTGCAAATATCTCTAGGTTGGTTGCATCAGAGGAGGCAGAATTGGTGAGGAGGAAGTTCAAGCAGATGGTGGCTGATATGCCCTTCTTTAGCCTTGGCTTCACACAGGATGGTGCCTTGGTGGTCACCATGTGGTTGATGTTGGTAATTGTAGCAACAGTCCATTTACCCCTGTGGTTGGAGTTAGTAATTTGAATCAGCAACTCGCCAATGATTCGAATGAACCCAGAGGGTGTGGTGATCCTGGAAGTAACATGCATATGGTATGTAATAAGTTAATTAATATTTTCGCATATGCATCACTTTTCTACTATGAATGTGTCTAGTAGACAACTTTTTTGATCATTTTTTCTTTGCATTTTAGGAGGGTAGGGAAGCATGTGGCCGAGGGTCTGCCAGTGAGGAAATAGGAAAAGACGATCCATCAATAGTATGTGTATTATTTGAATATTGAATATTAACTTTGATGAATGAGTGTAATGATAGTGGATATATGCACATGTCAACGAAAATGAAGAAGGCATGATGGATAATGTTTTGGGAGAGGCACTGGCTTTGAGAAGTGTGAGTGTAATAGTTCTCTGAATCATTTTTTTATGCATTCTGACTAATGTTTATTGTGTTAAAATGGGCATTTAATATTTTAGTCCATATGAATATGTACTGAAACTGCTATATTAATGATGTCTAGGAGGTGGAAAAGTGCAATGAATAGCTAAAACCCGCTCGGGTAATTAAACTAGCCGAATCTCTACGGTCTCCGTACGTGACAAGAGTAGTGGACTTAAATGATGGTTTGAGTACTGTGGAAAAGAGATTGGGGAGATGGATCTTTAAAAACGGTAGTGCTCCAAGGTATGATGTTAACAAACGGTGCGAATGATGTTTTTTGTGTCTAAATATGTAATAGCTACCTGTTTATATGTTCATTGTTCTTTATTTTCACATGGAGGAAATTTTTTTTAAAAAGGGTAAGTTTTGGTTAAGTAGAGAAGATATTTGTAGTCTGGACATAATGGCACACATTTCAAAGGTGTTGGATGCATGGTGTGTGATTTTAAATCTTCGTGAGAAGTACAGAAGCAATACCTCACCACTACGGTTGTTTGTAAAAACACTTGATTGTGTAAGTTTTAGACACTTTTAAAATCTTACAACTTGGAAGTTATTGTTTTCATTGAATTTACTGTCTTTGACAACTATGATATGAAGGTCGAGAACGGTGGTCATGAAGATAATTCGTTGGAAACTACAAGAATGATGTTTAAGGATCCAATGAAATCTTCTTAGGATGATGCAGAGGATAGCTTTGATTGGGGAAAACCAGAATTGGTAAGAGACATTGATGCAATTTGAAAAAGCAGTAACCACTAACTATAATTAAGCATGGTTTATAAATGTTTATTGGATCTGGAACTGCATATTAGGATGTGTATAGTTTTTAATAAAGTGATAATAAATGGTTTCCATAAAATGCAGTTCTTTTTCCCCATAATGCAAACAAACTGGTGTTATGTGTTGTGTGTGGACCTGAAACGCAGAAGGTGTGACATTCTAGACAGTTCATCTGCAAAAGCCAAGAAGGAGGAGAGATATGGAAAAATGCCATCACTAGTGGTAAGTATGCATGCTCCGGATTTAATTATGTGCTTAACTGGATTATTTCTTGAATTTCATTCTATATGTTTTGTGTTGTGATAGCTGAAAGTGTTGGCCGATTTCTTAGAGCAACATGGATTTAAAAACAAGGCAGCATGTATACGTAAACTTGAACCTAAAAGAATTGGTCTACCTTGGAGGGATGCAAAGAAAGTGTATGAGTACGGGGTGGCAACAATGCGTCACATGGAGACCTACATGGGAGAGGGTGCGAAGGGATGGGATTGTGGTCTGTCGAAGCTAAATCACAAGCCACTTTTGGTCCTGCGTATAAAGTACTGTGCAGGAATTTTACTCCACGAGGTGAATGAGATGATGGAGATGGTAGCAAACGAGTCTTTTAAAAATGATAAGGTGGTTAAGGGGAAGAATCTTGAGTGAAAAACAATTCTGATGCGCTGCCTTCATGTTGTAGCACGAGGTGTTTTTTTGTCTTTTGAGAACTTAGGGTTTTATGGTTTTTGGTTGATTTGTTCTTTGGGGGAGGATCCATTCCTTCACATGACGTGCAAATGATGACATTGACATATGCATGCGTTGGTAGTTTTAGGATGATCTAGTTTACGTGACTGATGTGTTTAATGCCCTGAATTATGCACTACACTTGGTAATACTTTAATGTCCTTGTATTTTATTTAGAATGCAATAGTGGAGTTCATGCTAGTAGAAATTGGTGATATGTTTACTTGGGGCAATTTAAGAATTGGTTGATTTTGTTGAATAAGACATTCATACAGACTGATTACACTCAGCGAGATATTTGGTAAATATGTAATGTCATAACGTGTATGTGCATTAAGTAGTGCCCTAATACATAAAGTTAGTTGAAGATTTCATTTTTATATGTCAAAGTGTATTACATATGATGATGCATGTTGGTCAGTGTCATGTACGGAGAAGCTTAGGACATTCGTCATTTTTTTCTAAATGACTGTTACGCCTCAGGAAAAAATAACATATAGTGAATACTCGTATAACCGGGAATGAAACCAGTGATGTGTGATGAATTCCAAGACTTCAAGGTGAAAAAAGTGTGTGTTTCAAGTCGTGGTGTCTCATTATCATTTCAAAAGATTTTAAGGGGCCTAATTGCAAATTCTGGTCTATGTAGTGAGAATTGCGAATTCTGATATAGTAATAATGGGTTAGTGCGATAATAACTGTTAAAAATGTAAAAAGTAGTGAGTTGTGCATGAAGATGAAAGACTACATTGAGATTTAAAAAAATATAAAGTGGTACAATGTTGCATCCACTAATATGATCATCATAGCTCTTTATTTATTGGGCAGTTTCGACTGTCGTGGTAACCAACTTCTTTGCACGTTTGGCATACTCACTTTTGTTTTTTGGACTTCTCGATGCTTATTTCCATGGCACTTTTGATCCGCTTTCCACTGCCCTTGTTATCCACCTTCTCGGGAGGTAAAACACAAATTTCGGATGGTGCCGGTATGCCGTAGTAAGATTCAAAAATCTTGTTATTTTCTACTTCTGTTTCTCCGGAATAGGTCGATCTCTCGAGCTTTTTTTACGTGTTTTAATAACTTGGCTAAATGCATCTAACAACTCAGAATCATTCTCCACAAGTGCGACACATGCGTAGATGTTCGACCATAACTGGTATATCTTCCCTCTAGTATTCTCTTGATTTGAATCCCCCTCAGTGTCACACGAGATAGATCCTAGAGAACGTTTTGCAATGTCAATCTTACACCATCACTTTGTAATGTAATTGTCAGGAATAGTGGGACATCCCATTTCTATAAGAACAACATATATATGCCTACAGAGAAGCCCAACACGCTGATAATTCTTGCATGAACACAATGCATATGACTTATCTGCGGAGTACATTACTGAGAACGTCATACCTCTATTGTCCTTTATTGTGTAATGCAGTTTATCATCGGTGTTCTCAACGTGTGTGCTAAAACACGAGAAACAAGCTGCAAAATCTCTTTTTGCACATCATAAAATACTGACAACGTATATATGACAGCGGCATGCCTCTTAATTGGTAACGAAGTCTTGAATACTGGAATGTAGGATTCAGAATCTCCATTTAACATTGCATTCCTGGGGCGTTGTGCATCCATGGAACTTTCAGACTGCATCGAGAACTTTACAAGACTAAAATGGGGGTTAGAGAATTCCCCAAAGAAGCTGTTCTCACTCTCAGATCCTGAAGTTGTTCGTAGTAAACCAGCCATGAATAAGTCCCTAAAATATGCAAGGATCCATGTTTGGTGAATTTCAAACAACTTCGCAAACCATTTGTGATTCACCAGATTGTAATTATGCATTACCTCATTCCACTTGTGCTCAAATTCACATGGGTCAAGATAATGGCTCCAAATAACTTCATTCAAATGTGTGAGAAAGACAAAATCGTTGTTTAGCGGTTCCCCCACTTTTTTCCTACTTTTTTGGTAATATGCCACATGCAATACCGATGTGTTGTCTTTGGGAAAACATCGCTGATAGCAGTCTTCAATGAAGGATATTGGTCTGTTATGATGCATTGCGGATCATGGTCCATTGCATCCTGAAATTGGCATAAGACCCAAGTATAGGATTCTATGTCTTCGTTGCAGAGTAAACCAGCTCCAAATGTAACACACTTGTAATGATTATCCACGCTTGTGAATGGAGTGAATACCATGTTGTACCTATCATTTTAAGAAAAAGAGTGGTTGCATTGAAATGATATTCAAATTAGCATTTTCATAAAATTATTGGTGTTACAAAAAAGGAATACATGTAAGCACAACTATTAGTCTCATACGTAGCATCGAAAGAGAGAACGTCACCAAAGAGAGCCCAATTTTTCCTAGCAATAGGATTGCACCAGAATAATCGAGTAAGTTGGTCCGTTTCATCAACATCATATGCAAAACGAAATGCAGGACATGTTTCTTGTCTTCGAAACATTTTGTCGATGATCATTTGTGCATCTCCACCAGCAACATATACCTTAAGGTCTCGTTTAAAGTTCTTGAAATCAATTGTTGTGGCGCCTATGTTATTATAACCACCAATTGACTCCTTAAACAACGGAAATGATTTCATTGTGCCGATATTTGCTTTGGCACAATTCAGCATGAATTTTTTGTGCCCAAAGTCAAAATTCCGATTGATTTTCAAAAAAGGTCTCAAGAATGATGAGAGCATCGGGTGATTGTTGCGTTCCTCGAATGATGTGATTTTGTATCCAACACTACCACATAATTTGAAAACTACACGCACTCTACAGCCAGTGCGATTGGAAACACGACGCTGAATTCTATTCTTACCATTTGGGGTGGTCTCGGCCTTTTTGGGAGCGTTGCTGGACAGCTGAGCAGCGTGTTTATGACCTTCACGACTGCATAAAATATATTTCCATACATTTACACCATCTAGAGACTTTGTAGACGTACCCAAGCAGATGTCAAAACCTGCCAACAACGCGTAGTTCTTGAAGGTGGAAGACATTTTAGGATGCAGATATTCGGATCAAAAAATGATATTTCTTCGGAAAATAAAGGAGGGGAAAGATCTATTGCATTTTCTTCCTCTAATGTATTCGTATTCCCCCCTAAGCATAAAAAATAAAAATTTCACCAAAAAATAATAGGATTTAAAAATAAAGAATAGACAGACATTTCATATACTACGAGTGCAGATCTGGACGTATAAATATTTTCCAATGCAGAATCCAAATAATTAAATTGTTCGGCTTGTACCCGCATCCATGGCTGAGGGCTCCGTCATTGCAGCAAAGACTCAATGGTGTACTGATCAAGGGATTATGGTAGCCCTTCCTTCCATCGGATACAATAGAGGAGGTATTATTAAAGAAATCCATACCTAAAAGGAAACGGGAATCTGGAAGATGGAATGGAAGGATATATTCGGCGAGAGAAATTAGGGAAGTGACAAGATGTCCGGCTGTTGAATCGTAAAGGTTGTAGAAGGAAGGAGATCTGGAAATACTTTTATGCCCCTCAGCGGAAGTGGTGATCTTAGATCTGTAGATGAAGATCAGACGGTGTGTATTTATTCCTACTTCTTTCATTAGATTTTATTCTCATTTGAACCAACTTCTATATATATCTATACATACATACATATACATACACACACACACACATATATATATGTATGTATATGTATATATATATATAAATATATATATATATGTATATATATATATAATATATGTATATATATACACATGTATATATAGATATACGAAATATATACTAAGTCCCCAATCAGAATTTTATTTGCAAAGAATTAAGATTTTTAAAAATGGGGTTGAGTCCGTAATATAATATATTAAGTTTATATATGTGTGTGTGTGTGTGTATATATATATATATATATATATAGGCTGCGGTTCTGGTGAGAATGATCCTTGGTGAAAGAAATAAGAATGAACATAAGATATTGGATCGGATGTAATTTGCGGCTGAGATGCATTTACAAAGTTTCATTTTAATTCGGAAACTAATAACAAGAGTGAATTTAAAATTGGAGATATTCTCTCGTGGGGGCATATCTGGAACAAAAAAGGCATTGCTAAACGTTAAATCAGTAGGGATAATTATTATCCCACCATTTACGCCATTTGCTCAAAATAGAATTCCACTTCTTTAGCTATACATTGATTACGGAGTATTTCTTTTTTTTTACGGTGCACATCATGATTCATGACTCATGAGTTGTTGTCATATCTTTTTTTATTACTTGTGAACCATTCTTCTTCTATAAAAATAAATAATAAATATTCTTTCCAATTAAGTTCTTTGAAATATTGATTTTTTTACTTATTTTAATCCATATCTCACGGTGTTGGGCTTTGTGGAGGCTTGTTTGTCAGCCTGGCCGAGTTGTGCGTAGCCCTAGATTTTTCCCTATATATATAGAGGGCTTGTATTTGTAATCGAGACACCACAAGTGAAATAAGAAAATCCTCCTGTTGCAGCCGTGGATTAGGGAAACCGAACCACGCTAAATTCTTGTGTGTCGTTTGTGTTCCGTTTCTCTCTTGATTCTTGCAGATTATTTATGTGTGTTGTGTGTTTAATTCCTAACAATTGGTATCGGAGCAAGGTTATTCAACACGAGCACAAATTACGAGAAGATTTGTCACCTAGGGTTCTTGTGTGAAGAACCGTGTGGGATCCAGATCGTCCGTGTGTGTGGTCGTTTAGTTGAAGGAGCGACAAGGACCGGGTGCAGAGATCTAGTCGTGCAATCGAAGTCGCTGCCGCCACGTTGAGGAACCGCCGCCGCCATCGATAGCAGGTCCAGAGCCGTCGCCGTCCTCAGTTGTCGCCGCTGTGAGGGCCGCACCGGAGTGAGTCGCGTAGCAGGGGAGAGAGCCGCAACCTTGGGGTTGCCTCGCTGCCGCCGTCGCACAGCCTTGGTCTCCCGCCGACCGCCGCAGTCGCTGGGTAGGGTTTCGCGAGCAGCAGGCCGCGCCGCCCAGGACCCACCTTTCGAATAGCCGCCGCCGTAGGACAGAGGAACAGCAGCAGGCAGAAGGTTCAGCCGATGTCACCGTCTCCTAGAAGCGCCACCGCCGTTGAGCAGGAGCAGCCGCCGTCAATTGGTGTTGCCGTGAAAAAGGCACACAGTCGGCGCTGATTCCCAATCGTCCAAACGAATTAAAAAAAATTGGTAGTGGGCTGGTTGTTTTAATTGGCAGCCTTTTTTCGAATTGATTTTGGATTGATTGGATTGGTTGGCTTTGTTTTTTGGGTTCGGATTGACTCAATTAGTATGGTGGGCTTGATTTTCTAACAAAATTACCAAGGTCTGAAATTTTTATACCCGGTATCTCTTCTAGTCGTTTGAGATGGCAGAAGATGGAAAGTTCCGAATTGAGAAGTTCGATGGTACAGATTTCAGTTGGTGGAAGATGCAAATTGAAGATTTGCTGGTTCAGAAAGATTTGGACGTGGTTTTGGGTGACAAGCCAGAAAAAATGTCGGATGCAGATTGGGCAGTTTTGGATCGGAAAGCAATGTCCGTGATCCGTCTCTCGTTGACCAAGAATGTTGCGTTCAACATTCTGAAGGAGAAGACAGCGAAGGGAATTATGGACGCGTTGTCTAACATGTACGAGAAGCCATCTGCTGCTAACAAAGTTTTTCTGATAAGAGAGCTGGTGAACACAAAAATGAAAGAAGGCACTTCAGTTACCGAGCATATCAACAAGTTGAATTCGATCTTAGCCAGACTCTTGTCAGTGGGCATTAAGTTTGATGATGAAGTTCAAGCTTTACTACTGCTATCGTCTTTACCTGATAGTTGGTCCGGAACGGTTACAGCAGTTACTGGTTCAGTGGGACCTGATGGATTCACCTTTGATCAGATTCGAGATCCCGTTCTTGGCGAGGACGTCAGAAGAAAGAGTTCCGGGGAATCATCTGGTGAATTGCTTCATGTTGGTAGAGGCAGAAGAAATAGCAGAGGTAGTGGGAGCAGGAACAGACAAAGGAGTCAGTCGAAGACTCGTGACAGCTCAGGTGTAACGTGCTGGAAGTGCAAGGAGGTAGGGCATTTTAGGAATCAATGTCCGAATGATAAGAAAATAAACATTGCTCAAGGCTCTGCGAGTGACGAGGAGGTCGCTCTGACTTGCTGTGAGGAAAGCAATGTGGATTCCTGGGTCATGGATTCTGGTGCTTCATTTCATGCCACTCACAGCGGTGAAGCATTGCAGAATCTGGTTATTAGAGACTTTGGAAAGGTACGACTAGCGGACGACAGAGCTCTTGATGTAACGGGCATGGGTGACATAGTGCTGAAGACCCCAGTCGGTTTCTGGACTTTGAAGGATGTCGAAGTTGTTCCAGCCTTGAAGAAAAGTTTGATTTCTGTCAGGCAGTTGGACGAACAGGGACACGAGGTGAAGTTCAGAGATGGGCAGTGGAAGGTCGTGAAGGGAAATCTTGTCATGGCCCGTGGAAGGAAGAGAGGTTCGTTGTGACCGTCCCAGTTCAGAAGAAAAACGAAGTCTGGTTCACAGAGTCTCGTGGGCAGAATAAGGTTGTCAGTGCAAGAGAGAAACCTAGAGCCACTGGTCAGACTCAAGATGAACGAGCGTGGAAAGGTTCAAGGATGCCAGTCAGAGGTATTTGTGGCAGTGGGAGCTCAAGAGGCGCTTCAGCCAAGTTGCCTAGAAGACAGTGGGTCAGGAGAACCAGTATTCCAGCTGTTGGAACATCTCCAGAAAATTTCTTGCTAAGTACGGAGATTGTTTGTTCTCAGGATGTTCCAGGATCCGGTAGTGTGCATCTGCAGTGGGAGCCGGTAGGGACCGAGGACGAGTCAGGGGCAGATTTTGCCGTGAATGATGTGTTGGAGCTTGGGAGAGCTTCAACGGGCCTTTCAGTTGTCTGATGATAGGGCCGCTGCAACAGGAGAGCTGAGGAAGATTACTCGATGTACAGGCGATCATAGAGGATGGCAATTGATGATTATCAAGCCTCCAAGTGGGAGAATGTTGGGCTTTGTGGAGGCTTGTTTGTCGGCCTGGCCCAGTTGTGCGTAGCCCTAGCTTTTTCCCTATATATATAGAGGGCTTGTATTTGTAATCGAGACACCACAAGTGAAATAAGAAAATCCTCCTTTTGCAGCCGTGGATTAGGGAAACCGAACCACGTTAAATTCTTATGTGTCGTTTGTGTTCCGTTTCTCTCTTGATTCTTGCAGATTATTTGTGTGTGTTGTGTGTTTAATTCCTAACACACGGTGCAAAAAAAATCATATATTTGCACTCATTTTTTTAAAGAAAAAATGTGTGATTTATAACTTTTCTCTTTTTCTAAAAACTATTCAATCGCCTTTTTAAATCTTTTCATCACTCTCTTTTACATTTTCTTATAAATAATTTTTTTCTCACATGGTAGTTTTTTATCTGTATGTACCATTCTTATGTATAGGAGCAATATGTATTGTAAATTATGCATGCACTCTGATGCTCATATATGCACACTGATTTGTCCTTTAATTTGTGGATAAGTGAATAATTATTAATGAGTGACTTTGCACATGATCAGATATCGAGCCTGAGAATGCATAATATTCCGAACATGTCTAATACATATTTGGAAAATAATTTGCATATGCGGGATTCAAGCCCACGTTTGTAGTACATGCATATCGCTCTACCATTAAGCTAATAGGTAATGATTTTTTTCAAAGAGAATCTAATCTTGCACACGGACATATTTTATATGCATTTTAATTTTTTAAAATTTGCATCATTCAAAAAATTTTAAAGCATCATAAAATTTTTTAAAATTTGCATCATAAAACATTTTAAAGCATCATCGTTTGCAAAAAATTCACTATCTAGAATATACAGGTGCATCATATTTATGTTAGGACAATTTCATTGTGATATGCATTAACTTTGATTATACAGAATGCATTATCCTTAATCTTAATTATGAACGCGCATTACCTTTTCACGTAAATGCATTAACGTGATTTTTATAAGGAACCATATTATACAAAAACAAACAAAAAGTAAACAAGATGAAACAAAATAAACAAATAAAAATTGTTAATGTTTAAGTAAAAAATTATTTTTTTTGACCAAAAGCGCATAATATTTCATTCACCTCAAACAATATACAAAGTTCACCCAATAGCCAGTAATATGCAACTATATGCTCTCTATTGCAAGTATATACATTTAAGCTTATGATTTATATAAGTCTTCATGTGGAATTTGATCCATTCAATGCTTTCCGCTGGAGAAATAACCTTCTGTTGTTTGATCTTTGAGTTACGCGCCCTCCAAATTACATAACAATTTGCATCAAAGGCAGCCATAACCACTTGTTTCTTCTCTCTCCCCTTGATCTTTCTGAGTTAATCAATCATTTCCTCATCATTAATGGCTTCCCAACTTTGTTGGATTCACTGCCCAATCACTTCCTTGACTTCTTTCATCTAAGAGCATGTATAAAATAGATGTGTTTTTATCTTCTTCACCATTAGGGCACAATACACACTTAGTATCAATCTCCATGAACTTGTTCAATCAAACTTTAGTGCTGACTCTATTCCTCCAACCAAGCCATTGAAAAAACTGGTGTTTGGGTATGGATAGTTTATTCCACACAATATGGTATGCTTTGAACTCTGTAAGAGGAGCCATTAGCCAAGCATATCCTTTCTGAGTATCATTGCTGCATTCATGTTCATACTTGAAAATTGCTTCCTATTGTTTAAGATTTTCCTCAGATAGTAGCACATACCTGAGAATTGCTTCGTATTAGTTTTTTTATCATTTTCTATTGTGTCTCTAAAAAAATTAGTCATTAGCAATCATTGGCCCACTAGCACGTGTATTAGCTTCGCTGCCGCCATCGTTTTTTAATAATTAATACTTCAGCCGTCCGGAAATGTTCTTCTCATTTAACTTTTAGGGGGAGGGTTAGGGGGGTAGGAACTGTCGTTTTTAGAGGGAGGGTTAGGGAGGGTAGGAATCATCGTTTTTACAAACGGGGCATCGTAGGTACTCCAAACGAAATGGTGTAAGCAAATGACACGGCTACCATCATTTTAGACTTACTGTTTAGAAAAAATACATAGTACCATTTAATTCTCCTAATGTGCCGCCATAGCCACTTGTGAGATTCTGGCTCCTTAGCTAGAGCCCTATGGGTTGGGCGAACGTTTTGTGGTTGGAAGTATGAGACGGAAGTCAGGGAACGGAAGAGCTGTTTCGGAATCCGAATTTACAGTAGTGTTTTGCACATTATCCCAAATTCTGATCGGAATCTGGGCCGCCTGCGGCTGAGAATCGCTCAGGCCAAAACAAAAAAAGCTCATCATATCTCTAGGCTGGCTTCCAGCTTCGAAGCACTGAAAATGCCACAGGGAGCCATTGAAATCCAACGCCAGCTCAAGGATCAGATTCCATGAGGAAAATGAAAGAAAAAAACGAATCAAAAGGAAACCAGAGCACATAAACCAGTCAGTCGTCCCTCCTTTATGATTTCTCCCTCGTATATATATTATTCTTTCACGTTTGGAGAGAAATCAAACCTTTTTGAATATTTAATTTCCCACTGAATACATACATATCTGTGTAAATAGATACAATGGATCCATGAGTGGTGATATGGAGAAGAAGGATCGGGAGTCTCACCCAGATGCATTCCAAGCATCTGGACCGCGAAGTGTTTCTTCTCCCAATTGGAGAGACCTCATCAACTCCAGTTGGTGTGTGTGCACTCTCACCTTTCCATTTTATATCCATGTCTATTTTCTAACCATTATTTAAACAAAACATGCTAGCTAGAATAACACCATGTTTGGTACCAAGGTGGACGCCATCATCATGGCTATTATTTTACACAAATGATCGTGTATGAGACACTAGCTAGTGATATCAATTTGGTGTTTTCCTTGGTGTTATAGTAGAGCATGACCCTTGTTCCCAACCCCTTTTTCTTGTGTGGGTGTATGTGTCTATGAGAAGGAAAATCGAGTTAGGGCATTCTTGGATTGGTTGGGCTCTCGAGTCTCGAGTGGTTCCAATCCACTCCGAGTTAGTGAATTTGAAAGGGCTTTTTCCCGCTTTACATTCCATTTGCTCAGTGGATCTAACTCACTGAGTTTTGATATATATGATTTCGTCCTTCACAGGTTTCGGAGTACTATTTGGAGCACTTTGCATACTCATTCCATTCTATAAAAAAAGTCTTGTTTCAATAAAGTATTGCTTTTAAACCTTAGTATGACACAACTACTAAAAATCATTGATTATTTGTGCAGTTACTCCTCTCCGTCTAGATTTAATTGTCAATATTTTTTAAACTACTATCCAAAAAAACTTAAATTCATGGAATGAGGTTAAACACTACTCAAAACAACTTGTCTCTCATTGCTGAGAACAATGCTAACATGTTCTTTAGAAGGTAATTTTGATCACTCTAAATAATGTGTTTAGTAAATACTACTGGTATGATAGTTGGACAAGTAATTTAGGACGCTTCACGCTTCGAAATGAAAAATGGATAACTAAATCCAAACAAAAAGAGTGTATTTTAATAACTGTTTGTTGGTTTAACTAAATTTAAATATTTAATTTGTTTGTGACTATTTTTATATGAACAAAACATTACATATAACAATGATGAGCTTATTTTGTTCACATATGATGCTTTTTTAGGACCCAAATAAGTTCAAAAATAAGATCTTTTTATGGGATGGAAGGAGTGAAAAGCACAAATTCTTCATTCCATTCCTCAATTTAAGAGCATCTGATTTGTGTTGCTCATTGGTTTGTGATAAGAAAAAAAAGCTGGTTAACTCATTGAAATTGCATTTATATATAACAGGAAGAATGGGAACTACAGAAGGACAGTAATGGCTTGTTTTGTACAAGCCGTGTACTTGCTTGAGCTAGACAGGCAAGAAAACAGGAAAGGAGAAAATGCCCTTGCTCCAAAATGGTGGTCACCCTTCAAATACAGACTGGTGGAGACCCTAAGAGACGAAAGGGATGGGTCTATATTTGGGGCAGTCCTGAAATGGGACAGGGCAGCAGCTTTAACCGACCTTGTTCTTATCAGGCCAAGCGGCGCACCAAGTGCCGTTCTAGCACTCAGAGGGACACTGCTCAAGAGTCCTACAATGAGAAGGGACATCCAAGACGACCTACGCTACTTAGCCTGGGAGAGCCTAAAGGGATCTGTCAGGTTCAGTGTGGCTCAGAAAGCACTGAAGTCTCTTGCAGGGAAGTATGGAAGAAACAATGTATGCATCGCTGGGCATTCGCTGGGGGCAGGGTTTGCACTTCAAGTCGGGAAGGCATTGGCGAAAGAAGGAATATACATAGAGGCACATTTGTTCAACCCACCATCGGTTTCGCTGGCCATGTATCTGAGGAACATGAGAGAAAAAGCTTGGTTGGTCTGGAGAAAGCTCATCAAATCTCCTCATGATCAAGCTCAAGCTCCTGCTATGCGAGTTGGGATGGAGCAATGGGTGCCACATCTGTACATAAACCACAGCGACTATATATGTTGCTATTACATGGATTCAGTGGGGGAAGCAGAAGAGAAGACGAGGGAAAGGAGTGCCCAAGTTGCTGCCAGACTGTTCCTGCCGGCTACGAAAGGGAAACAGAAGTTTCTAGAAGCACACGGACTGGAGCAGTGGTGGTCTGACAACTTGGAACTCGAAATGGCAGTGAATAACAGCAGGCTGATAAGCCAGCAACTGAAATCCTTGTATAACCTCCCTCTGCACTGAATAACAGCAGTGCATATTCCACACTGCCTCATTCAACAAATCACTTAATTTGCAACAGCAATGCTTGATCATATCAAGTTATTTATAATTACCTTCGATAACTTTTTCCCCCCGTCAAGTCATACAATTGCAATGCATCGTTGCATTTACTGCGTACTTCCCAAAAGTAAATTTTTGATCCAACATTTTTCTCTCATATGTGCTTCTGTTCACTCCAACAACACTTCTAAGTGGGATAAGCATAACGGCTGAGTAAAACTTACAACGCATTGATAGGTTTGACGAGTGTAATACTAGGAGTGGCTTCGAAACACCCATGCATAATGTGTGTTTTCCAAATGTTTTAAGCTTAAAATTAGCAAATCCCTCTTTGTAGATTTCGACTCTCACTTGTCGCTTCTAATAAAAACAATTACTCTACTGCAATCTTGTTATGCATAGTACTTTTATTTTCACTATTAGTATTTGGGTGTCTAAATTACTTCACAAAGAAATACACTACCATATGGAAGAGGGACAAGACAGTGTGCCAATCTCCATTGTGTCGTGCAAGTTTTATTTTGTAAACTGTTGTCACTTCTAATAAAAACAATTAGAGTAAATTCTATAATTGGTCTTTTATAAGAAGGGGGTTTCCATATTTAGTCTCATATTATCAAATATTACTCCTGTAGTCCTTTTTTAAAGGTGCCTTTCCACAAATGATTCTTTTTGTGATCTTCTGCCATGTTGGTATTAATTTAAAGGCTAAAAGTATAATTTGACATCAACATTATGTGCAGTGATGTGTTCTGATATTGGTTAAACGGATAATATAAAAATAATAACTATGATTGTAGGCTAAGATTACGACGAAAGACCACATTTGTAAACTATATTTGTAGTAGAAAGCGACTAATTCACAAACGATGCAAACGAAACATCCTTTGGAATTGTGTACGACAAAAGAGATATATTATTATTGTTAAATTATACCAAATAAACACCAATATGATAGAAGATCAAAAAAGGATTATTTATGGAAAGATATCCATAAAAGAAGGACCACTGGGGTAATATTTGATAATAGAGGACTAAATAGAGAAACACTCATATTATAAAGGACTAATTATAGAATTTACTCAAACAATTACTATAGGATAAATAAAAACTTTATAGGAAAGTGTTGATCACATGCCTTAAAGGCTACCCGGAATACATTTACCTCCCTATTTATCTCTACCCAAGTCTTTGCAAGGATGGTCACTCACTATATTGCACACACATTACATCAGTCTATCTACCAAGAATCAATCTCGAACTTAAGCTAGAACTTGCAAGAATATTTCATTGTCCTGCGCAGGAGGAACAACGTTGTTGTTCACAATAATCCTCTCAGTAATAGCCGTGAGAAGGTCGTTGTTCTTATGCAAGAATCTGTTGTCGGGCTGCTTTACTGGTTTTTCTTTCCTGCAAGAATCATGGAAATCTGGAGACCTCTACTGAAAGCTTGATTGAAGAGCAACCTAGTTTGGAATTCTGAAACAAATGGAAACCAAGATAATATGACAGTAGGCATGAAGATGACAAGCCCCATGAGACACTCATATGCTCTTCCTAACTCCATCACCGAGTCCCATACTCCGACACGTCTTAGACAGGGCTTGCAGGCTTGTCCTATCTGTAAACAGATGGAAACGTCAGATCCATGGACTAAAAATCATGATCTGAGCAGCTTAGGGTCGGGGAACACATATTCATTAACCATATAAAGTATAACACCGATACTTTAATCCGCGATTAATTAATAATCGTGCTTAACTAATAGAAGTGGTTGGTCCCAATTTTGGCCAGTGTACTAAATTAATGAATTTGCTACATTTATAAAATAATACGGAGTAGATTTTTAAAACACTTTTATATATTTATATAGGTCTCGTCAATTATATAAATTAACAATCTATGGAGTATTAAAAATACATTATTTTACATGGTTTTTTAGAATTAATAGCAGCTTCCTTTTTCTGTTGAATGTCAGTTCTAATTAAATTTCATCCAAATGATTTATACGGCACAAGATGTTCTTTTAATGTTTTTCATGACGCAAGAATAATTTCTTTAGTGCGGTCATGACTTTTAATACCTCTTTCAGTTCTTTGAGTGAAAGATGCTTTAATATAAATAATTATAATCATCATCATCATGTTCTTACTATTCAATTATAAAACTACATTTATGTACTAAATACTACTCCCTCCGTCCCAAATTATTTGCCACATTTATATTTCCGAGGTAAAATATCAAGTTTTTTCAATTCATTTTATTTATATATTGATAAAGAAATAAAAAATAAAATTTACATATAAAAAAACTGCATGAAAAGTTTTTCAAAATAAGAGGTGTCAAGAATATTTTATTTTCTCAAATAATCAATGAAAACGTCGAAATAAACGAAAGTTTCCGACACTGCTGAAAAAGCAAATGTTGTGAATATTTAGAGACAGAGGGAGTATGAGTGTATAACTAACATTACATTCTAGCACAAGTTAAAATGACAATGACTTTTGAAACTGATCAAGGAAATAATAAACTCTTAATGTCTCAAAACAAACTTCTCACTTTCCTTTTCCGGTTGTTCCAAAATTAACTTCCTATTCCTTTTAAGGAATGGATTGGATGGTCCGCATTAATTCTTTCTTCTCTACATAAATCTCAACCAAACAATTTCAATTTTCCTTAAACTCTAGGGAAAAAGTGAATAATAGGAAGTTTAAATTGGGATAGAGGGAGTACAATATAAGTTGAGAGTGATATAATCATATATTTCAATAAGATAATAATCTATTAATTTATCAATGATTTAATATTGTGCTAAATAAATAAAATTTTCTGGCCCCAAGGCTATATTTTAATTAATAGAGGTTATACTGTAAGCAAATATGGAACTTACAAGAAGAAGACCCCAGCCTGTGGGCAAGAAGGCCAGAAGAGCTGCAAATAGATCACCCAGGGTGAGGCCACAGACCACAAAAAGCACCGTCATGACCGATGCAAAACCAAAGAAAAGTAGTGCCTTCAAAATTCTGAACATTAGCTGAAAGTCGGTGCCAAATCTTCGTCTTCCCATTGACACCATCTGTTAAAAACATGTGAAGTATTTAAGAAATAAATTTCACTATTAAAATTAAGAAGGATTACAAAGTGATTATAGGGCTAACACTACTCCTAAGTTAATCTAAGGCTGGGCATAATGCCCCACCCCCGTTTTCCCGTGGTCCGCCGTGGCGTTGCGACGTCCTCACGTGACCATGCGGAACACAGCTCTCCCCGCGTGATTCGCACAGTGTGAGCCAGGCTATGGCCACGGTCACGGTGCTCCTTCCTGACATTTTCTGTTTCTTTTTTCCCCCTCTCCCCAACGGTTGAATGGCATAAAAAATTATTTTAAAAATTCAAATTTCAAATTTTAAATTTCAAACGCCCTACACTCTCTTCAATTTAAACAATCCAATCTTTATATATTTTAAAACACATTCTCTTGTTTCTTTATATCTCATTTATTTAAAATAAACTCAAAAGATTAATAAATTGTACTCTCTTTCTTCTGATTCGTTTAGTGATGACGGAAACGAAAGGGTTGTTAGAAAATGAATCCAAATCAATCGAGATCGTGCGGCCGCAAACCAGCGTTTCATAGAAGATTATTTTTTTGCTGAGCCAAGGCACGACTTGACATTTGCTTAGCGCTACCGGATGAGCCGACCTCTTTTTTCTAGAATTTCCGATGACTTGCAAGCGCATTTTCAATACTCCCAAAAACGTTATGATGGAAGAAAGTAAACTTGGATTTACGCATTTGCAAAAGTCTACCTCTGCAATTCAGCAGTTCACTTACAGTACAAGTTGTGATTCTTGAGATGAATATCTAAAGATGTCTGAAAAAACAAGTCAAGATACACTTTACGAATTTTGCAAAGTTATGTGAACTTATATTAAATTGTAAAAATTTAATTTTTTCCAAATATACAGTGTAGAATTTAAATTTCCATTATATTCATGGCACTATACGGTTATAAATATTTGCGAAAAACCATCATGGAATGACATGCAAAAAATATACGACGTTCATGAGGAAGTGCATGGATTTCCAAGAATGCTTGGTAGAATTGACTGTATGCACTGGGAGTGGGCGACCTGCCCAACGAAAGAGGGTCAATATCACCAGGGTGACCATAGTCAAATGATCTTTGGATATGACATGCTTCCTTCAGAGTTTGCAGATCAAGTAATGATTTAAATATTCTTGATTAGTCCCCAGTTTTAACGATATCGTCAATGGAGTTGCAGCTATGTCATCTTTTATTGCCAACGATACTGAGTATAATTTTGGTTATAATCTAGTTGATGGCATCTACCCGGAGTGGGCTACAATGGTGAAGTCGTTTACTTGTTCATGCAAGGACGATGTGAAATATGTGTTTTAAAGAAAGCTCAAGAGTCTGCTAATAAGATATCGAACGCGCCTTCGGTGTACTAAAGAAAAGGTGGCAACTTATGGGTAATCTTGCAAGAATGTGGAAGAAAGAAAAATTATTAAACGCCATTTACACGCGTATTATTTTACATAATATGATTTTAGAAGACAAGGGGTGAACTATCTGTGCAGGCTACGAGCGGGGTGATAACAATGTTGGAGAGGTCACTGATGATGAACAAATTGTAAGACGCGCCCAAATCCGTAATAGAGAAATGTACAACAACCGGTAAAAAATTTAATAACGAAATAAAAATAGAATAAACCAAAAAAAATTCAATTATTTAATATTATTTTTTATAACAGATAAAATTTAATTTGAATAGAAATAGGTAAATATTTAAAAAATAATTGTGTAATCATTACAACGAATGTGAGGTACTATAGGTGTGGAGTGAGATGATGAGTGCTGTCAGCGCTAATGTGGCGTTGAGTGGCTGCTAATTTGAGAGATGGAGCGCTACGGTTAACCTAATGACTCACACAAGATGAAAATACAGATGAAATGTCTAGCCTAGCACGTGATTGTGAGGGAAGTCACTTTTCCAACTATCATTCTTCTAGATTCTACTTTTAAGAATATTCTCCACAAAGCTGAAAACAGAAAACTTATTTTTTAAAAAAAGGTTTAGGGGATTGAGAGCATGGCTAAACCACAATGCAATGCTGGAGGATTATATAACAATGTTCTGTGAGCGTACCTTCAAGACAAGAAGAACAGTGACCATAACAAACCAAGAAAGTCCATATACCTGTCATGAATGAGATAATGAATGTTCACAGAAAGAAGAAGAAAAAGATTGACATTCATACAGAGAAATGTATTTCGAAGAAAAAGAATTGCTCGATCATTACCAGTAAACTCCTGCTTCCATGAGCTATATCAAGGTGGTACACAACTCCATACTGATAAATGAAAAACCGAAGTGAAAGGATGATCTCAAACAGCCTACCCCTTATGCTTGTGTTTTTCAGATGCTCTTGTTCTTCACTCCACCAAGATTCCCAACTTTTATCGGCAGGAATCCCAATGCCACCACGATTTCCCATCCACCTCTTCCAGTCTGTCCAATCATCAACTGTTTTCTGCCAATCGTACCCAGATGGGTTGAACACAAAAGGAGCAGACAACCATGACCCAACTAAAAACCACATTGATATAGTTACAAACCAGTACAGTTTAGAACTCCTGTAAGATTCCCCATAGACTTCGTAAACAACTAACAATATCAACAGCTCAAGCCCCTTCACAAAGTGACTGCGGGAGTACAATCTGTAGTTATCGGCATACTTGGCATGGAAAACAACAAAACCACGACCAGTAGCACGGTACTTAGAACCTCCATGCAAAAGAGTTCTGCCATAGTAATGTGCTTTTGTTCCGAGCTGGAATGTGAAGAAAACAGGAGCAAGCTGCAATTGCATTAGAATGAAATCACCTATGGCAGTAAGAAATCCTCTCTCGAGGCCAATTTCCATGACCATAGGAAATACAAGCAACAATCCCAGCTGAAACACAGACTGGGTTGCCAAAGCCTCTTCCAGAGCTTTACTCTCACGAACAGATGGATCCTCCAGAATCCGCTTTTCCAATCCACTCAAGACCATATACAGACGGCCATACAGGAAGACGTAAACAGTAATCACGGTGACCTAGAAAAGCAGATTTTAGTAATAATCACTTGAATGGATTCCATAATTTTGTGACAACCACAAGAATGAGTAATACTTGTAGTAACCATCTTATGTACCATGCTACTAAAATAGAAACCAATGGTGGTGAAGTAGAATGATAACATCCTATAGAAGTCAAAACGACGTCCAAGCCTGTACACATCACGGCTAAGCGTCTGTTCACCATTTCCATTTGCAACCTTTGCCTCAAAGAGAGATATCTGATTCATCCCCACATCACGCCCTTTTCCCACTTGAATGTATTCATGATGTGTCACATATCCTCCTCGTAATGTTGAATTGTAACCTGAAGAGTGACCCAATATTAGACTGAACGGTGTTTGCTAAACTGCAATCCATGCAAAGGATTTTACCTGAGAATATATCTTCACTCAAGTTAATAGTTTTTGAGGCTTTGCTTATGCCCCCTCTTGTAATATGAAATATTCTGTCAAATATATCTGGATGACCATAGTGGAATCTCACCCTGTGAAACAAAGTCAGATAGCTCTTTCCATAATCTTTAATTTTCATTAAATTATAACACATTTAAAATTAAACCTAATACATTTAGGAAAAAAAGAGGAGAGATATACTGATGATGAATGGCCTCATCATCTGTCATATGTACCAGGTAAAATAACTACAAAAATTGGGAGAGAGAGCAAGAGAGAAAAATAGAAAGAGAACTCCTGACCTTAAAGGGCTTGCCATAACTCTTTGTCCAATAGTTACAAAGCTAGTCTCCTGGTTGGACATGAACCAGGCAAGTGAAGAGACACTAGAATTCATTGAAAAAGGTGAGCACTCAAAATTAGGTTTGAATAACTCGAACTCTAATTAATATCAATTCAGATGCAAACCTCCCGGTAAAAATGTGCTCCCTTAATCCTAAAATTGTTGGCCGACGTTGCCCATGATGACTTTTCTTGAACTCCTCGAGCACATTTCTCATTTTGAATGCTTCTTCATAATAATTATCCTGGAAACGCAGAAGCTTCAAGACCTCTAGATAAATTTTGTTCAGGGAAAGAAAAAAGCTACCCAAACCTGATTCATGTCTATGGTCTGCAGTGCTTCTCCACGAGTGAAAATAATGGCATGATTTTGATTTTCTGGTTTTCCTTCACCAATTTCTGCTGGGGGACCAGGAAGCCTGATTCGATATATTTCCTAATTTTGCATTATGTAAGAATTGTTAAAAGCTATGGAAATTAATATATCATCCAGAAGCAAGAGTTCTACTAAAAAACAGTTCTAGTAGAACATTATGCCAGATCACGTCACTGAGAAGTGAGAACTCATACCTCATCCAACTTATCTACTCCTTCCTGTCCTTTGACAAGAACAGAGTAATAAATTTTCTCGGTGTTACCATCATCGTCTGTCTCCTCTCTTTCATCTATATAAGCAACACGCAAAGACGGATACCTGTTATGGCAAGACTACAAAATTAATCAGCAATTCAAAAAAGTTATACTCTGTAATTCATATTTATAAAATGGTGAGATTTCTGAGAAAATGCAACTCACTCCGACATGAGATTAAGAATATTGAGGTAACAACTGTGCTCTTTTTTATCCTGGGATTTCTTCTGAGCACCATAAAGCTGACATGAGACAATATAGGTGAACTTCAAATCTGCCCATGCTTGTTCTATTTCATTAGATCTGAACTCAGGCTTATCTGTATCCGTGTTACTACGATAGCCCCCAAATATTTCTGCCAAGAACAAAATTATCGGTTAAACATAGATCCTTATTGTCAACCAGGACAGATTTTTTGTGAAAGCAGAACTAACAGGTTAATAGCATTGATTCATAAGTTACAACAGTAGATGTAAAAAAAAGTCAAACCTTTATCATTCGCATGTTCAAGGAAGTACTGAAGCTCAATGGCTTTCTTGTAGTACATCATTCCTCTTACTGAACATCCCAAAGAAACATATAAAAAATGGCACATTCAATGAATGATTGCACAAACATGAAAGAGGTCTCAATATTAAATAGTAATGCAAGTCAAACCAGTTCTTGCGAGTGTCTGGCCCCTGTAAGACACCCACTGCCGAGTGAGTTCAATCCTTTTCTTGTCATCAGGCTTAAGTTCGGCAATGCGGTCCTGAAAGTTCTTCCATTCATCTACAATGGTACAAAAATAATATTTAAAGAGTTAGGGAAGCTTCAATGTGACAACCTAAATTTCAACTAGCTGCAAGGAGGAGTGGGTTGAAAAAGAAAATCCACTATGCAGGTTTAGAACTCACCTGGATAGATTTTCTGAAGGTAAAAGAGAGTAGATATCCCATCTTCATTTTCCTTGTTAAGTTCTTCCTCAGAATACATAACTTCCTCCTTGTAATATGGAGTTAGAACACTGAAAGATGCAGAACATTTAAGCTCATTATCATACTCCAACATACAGACATGTTGAAATAAGTAAGAGACAAAACAACAACCAGACCCAGTAATAAAACCAAACAATGTACGGAGTAAGTGCAATTGTCTAGTTTCCTTAAAGTGACATGTTTTTAAATTACCTATATGACAGCCCAGTAAATTATGGGTAATAAATTACCTCTAAATTAAATTTATAGGTGAAAATGCTTTGGAAGCTTTAAATTCAATTTAAAGGGGTGTGAAAAATACATCACGCTTAACAGTTAAGTGGAAGGAGAAATAAAGAATAACAATTCATACAAAATCAGCAAATTAGAAGTGTTCTAATCTGACTACACTAAATAACAAAGAATGCAGTCACAAAAGATGGAAAATGACAAATATAGTTTTTTAATAAATAAAATAAATGATTAAAATCTCTTTAGAATATTTAAACTGCAATATGACATTAACATTAAACATTTCACTCTATTACTATTCCCACTCCAGCCTAAAGAAACAACAACAAAGATAAACTTAGGTATTCAAATGCCCCCCTTATTCTTTGAATTAGATATGAACCTGAACGATAACATCTTACGAACTTCTGGAGCAGATGGCATTTTCATAAATAAAGAATTTGCAAAAAAAGTGATCCTTCGACGTGCTTCTAAATTCATTGGTACATTTATTGCTGATTCCTTCACTGTCAATAGCAAATGGAGTCTCACAACCTGCCAAGGAGCAAACCAGGAGATAAAGAGCATTTACATAAGGGAAGCAAGGTAAAGAAAGAAAGTTCGCAAGAAGTTAGAAGCCATGTTACCTTTTCCCTCCAAGATGTTGTAAGTTTTGACATGTTTATATTGTGAAATTTTCCCTCTTTTGGGGCTTTTTTCTTGTTCCTACAAATCAGAGGTATTTGTAAGCTTTTCTTAAATTATATATCCATTAAACAATAATTCTCACTTCGATAAATATATGCGATATACAAATGAGTTATCTCAAGATCTCACTCGTCCTTATTCATCACATCCTCAGTGAAAATGTCCTCAGCGTCTTGGAGGAGGTTTATCAGATGTAACCTTTTCTCTTCTTCGGATTCATAATTAGTTAACTGCACAATGAGAACAGTTTATGTCACCTGGATGAACAATACTGGCACACTTTCAAGATATATTTTGCTGAAAATTGAATTCAAATAATAAAAGCAGAACTTGGACACTGGACTACTAACCACAACACCAAAAAACATCCCCAATTTATCGTTCAGTACTGGCAATCCATTCAACTTGAATTTATGGAAAGTCTTGTTTGCTATGCTGCGATCTACTTCTTCAAATCTCTTCTTAATGATCCTGTAGAAGTGTAAAGAGCAGCCATACAGATTGAAACGAGATATTACTAAATTGCTTGTTAAATTGGAAGTCAAAGGATATATTCTTCTCTTTGGCATTACAGTTATTTTTTTGATGCAGTGGATTGCAGAATTTAATTCAATAATAATTGAAAATTGCCTTACATCTTCTCATCTTGAGATACCGGTACTTCAGTCAATAAATACTTGAGTGTTTCATAGCATTCAGTCACAGCTGAAGACATAAACTCATCGCTATTAATCTTCCTGAACAGTTCAGCATCTTCCTTCCCCTTAAAATCTTTTGCCATGTCTAGTGCTATTGGGATCTAATGAGAATAAAAAAACAGTATCAAGTCAAACACAATCTGCATTAGTTTCAAACTGATAAAGCAATAACGTTTTTACCTTACTAGCAAGCAAGAACGGAGGCCATTGGATGACACTAATCTCACTTGAAGAATATGGCACAAGAAGGAGATCCCTTTCCCTGGGAAATGGTGCCAACAAGAATTACATTAACTCGATTGTATTTCATGCCTGGGGATGGAATAGGTACTTAACGTGAAATTTTGTCTCCAAGAAATTTGTCCAATCAAATTTAATGCATAAGAAAAACAACTGTAAGGCAGCAACAGCAAGTTTGCAACCTATTGTTGATCAAGTCCTCCATCCGCAATGATACTATGAACTCATTCCACATTTGGGAGAACTTTGCGATGTTCTTTCGTTCCAACAAAGCATCCTAAACAGAAATGATAAATCAAAAAAAGGTGTACATAGTTATTAAAAAGAAAAGTTGGGTTAGACCGAAATATTAACTGATATCACATATATTTAAAAGACAGGGAAAGATTGATATACTTCATTTATTTGTCTGGGCTCCTCTTTCTTATAAGGTAGAAAGCGTTCTCTGAAAGCTAATGGAATAGATACAAATCTAGACCTTAGCATCCCAAGTGTTCTAATCTACTAGAAAGAAAAATTATTAAGTCAATGAATTATATATTGCAATTTCATAATACTGAAAATGTAAAAGATATTTACATATCCTGCTATCCAATAAAGTTCTACCACTTCAATAAGAAGAAACAATTACCTCACCAAGGTGACTAAATGCTCCAGTGATCCCTCCAACAATTGTATAAAATATAGCATACCATATTTGTGCATCCAAGAAATAGACCTACACAAGTTCATTTCTTAGCATATAGAATTTAGTTACTGCTCCAATTTTATTTTCTATTTCACAACATACCAGAACAATTGGACTCCAAACTGCAATCACCACCCCAATATTATTTGACACTGCATCACATGTAAATTTAACTTAGAGTGATCATGTAAGTGCAAGCCATAAAGATGCTGCGAGCGAATGTAACACATACTGTTAGGGAAGAACTCATGCCATTCGTAGTTAGTCACTCTGATATCCATGATGGTCTTTGTAGGTTGAACTAATGGCAGAATCTGCCGGTCAAAAATAGAAAAAGAACAATTAAAAAAGGAGTAGGCTACAAATAGTAAAATGGTTTTTTCCATGGACACACTCAATGGACATCAAGTGCAAAATTTCTGAAACTCTTTTCATGTAGGCTAGCAATAGATAAACGGTTTTTCTAGCAAGAGCTAGAAATAGAAAAAGGGCAGTGAAGGGAATGAGCACACTTCAAACAAATATAGAACATACAAACACATACAGTCTTGAGTTAATCCTATTAATCTGACCTTTTTGGCTAGAATTCTGATAAGAACAAATGTTGGGATCTTAAGCACGTAAAACGTTGAAAATATCAAGAATGCGAAAAATAAATAGACACAGACAAGAAGACATTTTTGAGAAAAAATATGTATGCACTATTTTAGAACAATATACAAAAAAATCTCCTTGTTTACAAGCACTAGATGCACATATAGACCTTTCCACACCCTATGCACGGATAACGGATGTATTTTTCTGAGTGACTAAATACTAGTTAGTCCCTAAACTCACTCTGTGGTGTGATGACTTGTGTAGAAACTTCTCTCTTTTTATGTCGTGTGTTATTCACTCTCATACAATTCATAGTCACACACACCACCCTTATAAAGGACCAATCAAAGGAGAGAAAAAAATAGTGTGGCTGACCATTCCAAAGGGAAATCTAATAAAGAACCCAACTAATGTTGCCTCCCCTCCAAATGCGTACTCTCGTACATTGATATGTCTATCACCTCAAGCATGCATTTTTTTCTTCCTTTTTTTTCTAAATATTTAATCAATATTCAATACTCAACGAACTCCATCTTGACTAACAAATCAAAACTAGGCCCGGATCCACATCGCTCGTTCCGGTGAGGTCACCGCATGCACCAACCGGAGATGCTTCAAATCTCAATTGTTAAAACTTTTTCTACAAGTTTATGCAAACCATTTGACATATTTCTTTTTTCTTCCACCATTGCCCCTTGGAAATTTTTAACACCACCTTGAGCAAAACAATGTCAGCCTTACAAATCTAAACTCCCCAAAGAAATAAAATTTCCTTTAAAACCCGGTAGATGTCTTACCCCGGTCAATGTTCTCGCAAGCTCCATCACACATGCAAACCCTAATTGCTCCACGCACCATTTGCCATCTTGAAACTTTACCCAATTTGAGTCAAGACATGTCCCATATTTCATTAAATTTTAATAAATAAAAGGCTTTGCTCAAGCTCTGAGCACATCGCGAGAGTCGCTTACCCTTCCTCACGTCTCTCTCTCATCCCCTAAGCCCATCATCATGGTGGCATTACATGCTGGAGGATGATATTTGATGACCCAAAACATGGAATTAAATATTCTAATATGTTCTTTTTGTGCTTGTTATCTTTGTTGGTGTGTTGTTTTTGAAGATTGAAGTGTATTTGTTTCTTATGTACCCATAACCCATCGTTATGCGAGTTTATGTGCTACCTTCAAAGATAATTTTGTTTTGGTAGTGATATTTCACCATATAAATATATAGTTATCTTTGGTAAATGAAGATATATACTCCGTATAATGTAAAAAAATTCAATACTAATTGTGATTTGTCGACTAGTCTACGACTAGTAGGCCGACTAGTCCACTAGTTTCCTCTTCACCAACTCGACTTGACTTGTCGCCTTGATAACCATGTTGGAGACCAAACAATTGTTTCTTCAAGTATAGCCAACTTGTCAACGATTTAACTTGTACCGACTCTTCAGCTTGTCTCAAATGTCATCTGAAGCTCTCAAACCAAGAACCTACCGAAGAGTTTAATTTGCAAGGCATAGACAAATTGTACTCGTTGTCATGTCCTTCAAATCCTCCCACTCTTCATCCAAAAATTTTTCTTGTTTGTCATTTTTCTCGTTTGTAATTCTTCTCGAGCAAGAAAACTTTTTACTCGTTGCCACAGAGTAAAATCGCCCTGTCCATCGAAAGGTTTAACAAAAACATTTGAACTTTTTACCGATGCCATTTTTTAAATTCTTCTTTTTTTCTTCTCTTACTGCTGACAAATCCTTCCGTTCCAAATGTAACTTGGTTTCGATACAAATTGTAGGGATTTTAGGCATGTAAAACTCCAAAAATATCAAGAACATGAAAAATAAACACACACAAGAAGAGACTTTTGAGTGAAAAATCATGTCTTCACCATTTTAGAATATAATACAAAAAAAACTCTCTGTATTTACAATCGCTAAATACTACACACCTATAAACAGACTCTTCCACAATCAACGCCCTATGTTTTTCCCAGTAACTAAATAGTAGTTACTCCCTAAACTGACTCAAATGACCTTCCTTTTTGTCTTATTTAATAATTTAATCAATGCCCAACAAGAGTTTTCACGAGACATATTCATGAAGAAGGCAAAAATCAAGAGAAATTCTAGGGACTAGTGGCTATTTTTGTGATTATCTATTTGTTACTCCAAATACTGATTGCTTACTGTTTTGATTATGTAAGTTATTTAGTAGACAACTTCCAAGCTATTTTACTTGAGATATAGGTGGAAACCATCCATTAGAATGCAGGTTTGGAGACTTCTCTCGTATACATTCCTTTTTAATGGGATTAGAGATAGGCCATGCGTAGAGAAACAATGTATGAATAACAATGGAGGAAGATTTTGAGCCAGAGATTGAAGGAAGTGCAAAAGTCTCTTTTGGCGCCATATTAATCAGCTTATGCCATGCTACAGGACCAATTCAAGTCCATGAGGTCCTTATTTCAGTCCACAGTGGTTTTACTCATAACATCATCTTCGAAGTTTGGGTCCCCAAGGTGGGAATTCCAATGTGAGGTGCACCACCTTTTGGGATCCAAATTGGTAATGACACATGGTCAAGTGCAACAGGGTATGTCCGGATCTAGAGGTACAGATCTCTGAGTTTTGAAGGGGGCCTTGGTACACCGGTTGAAGTATTGTTGTGTAACCTTAAGATTAAGGTTTGAGCCCTATAAGCAATCTCTAGCAAAACTGCAAATTAAGGTCTACCTACGTCACACTCTTATGGTGGGCCCCTTCCTAGGTTGGATCTTTGCATAGCAAGGAAGCTTTATTTTTTGGCTCCCATTTATAGAGGACCTATGGCACACAATCAACAAGCTCCTAATCAGCATACAAACAGAACATCTTGCAAGCTCACTTTCTTTGCCCTCTCCTAGTGTATCTATCTACGCAGGGCATTGTACTCTACATGGAATTTAAAAAACTTTTGTTGGAGAAGACATTTTATTAATATGTAATACAATCTGCAATACTTTTGGCGTTCATGGGGAAATAGTTTGCGGGTTCAAGTTAAGTGAACACCTTAAGGCTTCTATAAAAATTTTATGTGTATATCATGTATATATCTCGTTTACGTGCACTCAATGGAAATTAAAAATGACCAAGTGCTTGAGACATAGAATAACACACCTAAAGGAAAGCCAAGAAGACAAGTTTTAAGAGGCCAAGAAAAATACAGAATGAGATCAAAAAATCTACTCCCTAGCACCAAAAGCAGCGATTCAAATCAGTGCACACAATGATAACTTCAGGAGACAAATACCTCCACATAATAGCTAAATGCTAGCTTGGTGATGAGCAGAAAGATCCAGAAAAATGTGTACCTGAAAAGTAAACAGAAAATGCCACATGAAAGAGACCCTAAAGCTATTTGAAAATATATAATTTCAAGCCCATGTCAACCCCTTGGCCCTTGCATCTACCCATTCTCTGCTTCAACAGTTTGTATGGAAGAAAGCCAAGAGGTAGAAATTGATATGTATGTTTCTTACTTAAACAGTGAAATCATATCTTCATGCATGCCTCTTCCAACATACAGTTTCGGCTGGAATTAAGGAGCTATTATTAGAATAATACTACGTAGATTGAAAGGAGCAACTTTACAATGAAGTAGGCAAGTACCAAAAAGAGCCGGCACTGACCTGAGACCACCACATTAGAAGCACAATAATACGCCAGTTTGATTTTTCCAAAGATCTTCTCATACACGGGAACATAAATATAAATGCAGCCAATATGTTTGGCATCAAGTATATTGCAACACAATAGTAGTATAATGATTGGTTAGGTATATCTCCTCCCAAATTACTGAAAAACCGGACAACCCCTGTGGGATCCTGAATAGATTTAGAATATGTAATTGGCATAACAACCACCCAGAATGCTGCAACCACAAGTTTCAGAAGGTAGCGAAGTATCTGCATAAATCTCATGCTCCTCCAGGCATTAAGGCTAAGGATTATATCCAAAATAGCTGCAATATGTTGGCAATGATATAAATAGAATCTCACTGATACATATAACATCCAAATTGGAAAAACTAAAACTAGTATATCCTAAGAGAAAGAAAGCAGATTGTCTTTCCAGTTCTTGTCGTAAAGCAAGAAAAATTGTCGTAAATACCTCGCACAAAATGCAGAATAGCAGCAGTTATAAAAATGCTCAAAATGCTTTTGAACAAGTCCTCATCAAAAATGTCAGAGATGGATCCGGAATGGTTCCATGCAATAATAATCATTGCCTGGAAACCCAAAAAATATGGAGAAGAAATGTTATTGACAGTGCATGCAACATGACTATAAAAGTGGAAATTAAATCTACTCCGAGATGAGTGGAGGAGTTGAGTGGATGATTAGGCAATTGAGCATATGGCAAAAGGAAACACTTATAATGCTTTTAAATAAACTTTTCCTAATGATCTGCAGTTTTGTGTATCTGAGATACCACAGCAACCCACTAAGGTCCAACAAAAAGAAAAATATTACACAAGCATGTGTACATTTAAAAATCTTTTATATCATGCTTTTCAGGTTTGTGTCGCTAGTGTTGGACTAACATAACCTTCTACTAAAATACTCTCAGTACCAAAATACAGTTGTCATTCCTTTTGCGGACAGCATCGAGTGGTTCATAATATCTCTCCCCTCTGCATACATTTCAATCACTCAATATCACTGTTTCTTAAACATCCTTAAAAAAAGAACTTTGTTTTGGGATGGAGGAAGGGAATTAAGGTTTCACCCACTGCGAATGGAGCTAAAAGAGTCATTGACAACCATGTTTTAGTTTTGAGTTGTGTCCTAAATTTCATTGGCATAACAACCACCCAGAATGCTGCAACCACAACTTTTGACTTTTTCAGTCAAAATTGGCAAACTTTAACCTCAAATTAAATAAAAATGATATTAGCTATTGATACAAAAATAGTTTTGTTAGATTAATTATATGAAATATTTTCAAAATATTATTTTATCTAATTAAAAAACAATATACTCCGGGACGGAGGTTGTAATAAAGTAAATAAAAATGGCACCACAAACTTCATTTTCTTTTAATTTTCAGTGATGTTTTGGGTAGTAAATGCATCAAGGGTCTAATAAAAAGTCTTTGTTTTTACATAGGTAAGGATGTGTACATCTTGATTCTTGATCCCATATTCCAATGAAGTTGGGATTATGACATTATGTTGGGTTTGTTGTTGTCATCGGAGAGGGAATAACAGTTAGCAAACATCTCTTAGTATGTGAAGGAAACGACAATTTTATCTTAGAGCTACTGATTCACAAGATACAAACAAAACGCGTATACTATACCTGAAGAGCCAATATAAAGAATGTCCAGAAGCGATCAAAACTCCTATAGAGATGCCAGAAAGTACGAATTTCAACAAAATTTGTCTTTGGCTTCTTCTTTCCTGTAGCAACGTTGCTATGATCCTGGAGGTCAAATCTGGGTAAGTAACAGTTCTGTATTAAATTTTAAAAAAAGTATGAGGATTGACAGGCAATATCTTAGGCACTTGAGTGCCAACTGCCATGTTGCCAAGTCAATTGATGCATACAAATAAAATATCAATGACGAAAAATACATAACCCCAGTTCGTGTGTATTTAGCTTAAAGGCATTTTTATCTTGATTAATACAAGAATATGCAGTGCAATTTCCCATATTCAACTTGGTTTTTGATTTTTCCACCCTTTATATTGGGTTTTCTGGTATAATCACATGTTTTCTGCTATGGTCATGTTGCATAGTGTGCATGTTGATTTTACAATACCAAATTTAAAAGAACCCAGAGAACTCATCATCAAATTGGTTAATTTTCTCTCTGGATACCACTAGGTTTTAGTCTTAGTTTATTTTAAGCTTAGTCCTACCTTTTATACTCCCTACATCCCAAATTAATAGCCCACATTTGGTTCGGCATGGAGTTTAAGAAAGTGAAACTATGTGGTTGAAAGTGATATAGAGGAGAGAAGCAATTTGAGCCATAAAACCTTTTCCAAAAGTGGAAAGATGACTTTTTTAGACGTCCCAAAAAGAAAATGAGAACTATTAATTTGGGACTATTAATTAGGGACAAGAGTATTTTTTTAGCTTAGATTCATCGCACTCTTATGGAATAAAGCAAAATGGCTCTTTAAATTATCTGGGCTTCTTTTTGTAGTGAAATAACAGTTAGTAAATGCAACTTCAACGCTCATCATAGGTCATTTGGAAACCACCAGTGTATGTTCCAAATATAGGGGTCAGTAAACCTAGCAAAAGAGACCCGGACCCGATAACCCGAACCCAATAACTTGGAACCAAATTCGAAATGACCCGAAAATTGAAGAACCAAAATATGATCAAACATCCAAAATGATCCAAAATGAACCGAAACCAAACCGAATGTATTTAGACCCAACTCGGATTTGAATCTGATTGAATCCGAACCAGTTAAAGCCGAAATCGATTAGACCCAAAACTGATTAGACCCGATATGGAACAAATTAAACTCAAATCCAGTCAAACCTAATAGCTCATTAGTTGATGTCTTTGTAAGAAAAGCATATTTGAATTATAGGTACAACTGCTTTCATGTACAAATCTTTTACTTCGTATTTTATCACTTAAACTAAGGTGGTTGTCTATTTCTATACAGAGTATACAGAATTTATAGTGACATTGTAATATACATTGATGGATATACTAGCCCATTATTGGTGACACTTGTATACATACCCCCCTTTACACATAAGGAGGGGAGGCTACACACCAGGCTTACATTAAGAAGCATAATACCAAGGGATCTCATCCGAAATAGGTATAAACCCAAACCGATATAAACCTGAACCGAGATAACCTAAACCGGTGTAAACCCAAACCGATATCTATCTGAAACCAAAAGCTAACTGAACTGAAACCAAAAAAAATTAAATCGAATTAAACTTGGAACGGAACTGAACTGATCCAAACTGATAATAACATATATCTGAAAAGCCCTGAATCCAAAAGATATGAACCGAAACCGAAACAATTGACTCGATTGCCGTACGTAAATCCGACCCCCTTACCCCATTATGGATGAGAGCTTGTGAGGCATTGGGGTAATGTTGTTATAGCTCAGATTCATCACTAAGTTGACCTTTGAAGATGAAGGTGGAAAAATTATGGTCAAGAATGTCTCTTTTAGTAGGTACTCATTGATCCCTCTCTTTCATTATCGCTTAGGGATGTAGAATTTCTATCTATTTTTGAGTTCTTACTTTATTAACATGTTTTGCCAATTCATTTGGAATTGGATCTAGATGTGCTCTTCTTTCATTTCAAGCTCAAACTCTTGATTCTCTTGTTGAAGCACAATACTAAAATTGCATAAAATAGAGATATATGAGAGCAATGAGTGTGTTGTGTTGGTTGTGTTTAATTTCATATAGAGTGTATGTTAAGCTTGAACAAGACCTCTGATGTAATTTCAGATCGCATATAGAGAGAAGGAGCAATTGTATTGTAAAATGTTCAGGACGCAAAGGGGTAAAAATAGATATCGATTGTCAATGCAAGGAATATGTAGGAAGCGAGAAAAAGAAGGCAAACATGTCACCCCTCCACGACTACTGAAGGCCGGCCCACCCCAACTAGGAACATGTCCTGCTAGCCTACCCAAAGTAAATAAAAGGCCAAGCTAGTTGACTCGTGCTCAAGCACAAAGACCATCGGCAAACTCCCTGCCTAATGTGGCTTGTCTCTACGACTCTACCATGAGCCGTAATAAGCCCAATGACTTGTCCAAAGATCTCGTACTTGTGGTTTTAGGAGACTTTGAATTGTAAGAGAAACAAAATTTGAATGTGAGCCCCACACATGCACACATGAGTTCCACCATAAGAGTGGCAATGGCTTGATGTGCCCTTGATTCTTGTATTCAAATATTGCAATGGGATCGAATGTAAAAGTGCATTCTAGTTTGTAATGGGAGAGAATTTAAACAATTTTGTGCATTGCTAACATATTTTTTGCTCTAAATTTTATTAAGAGTAGAACGTACCACTTGGTCAAAATGGCATAATACTTTTACTTCACCAACATGTGTTCCTTACCATTATGGAGTAGATGTTGTGCTTAAAGACCAGATTGGATAGGATTTCGAACGAAGTTATCCGACGTCAGGTAGGCTTGGCGCCGGTGGAAGATAAGTTGCGGGAAGCGAGGTTGAGATGGTTTGGTCATGTGAGACGGCAGGATGCTGACGCCCCTGTACGGAGATGCGAGAGGATTACGGTTATCGGGGGAAGTAGGGGAAGAGGTAGACCTAGGAAGAATTGGAAGGAGGTGATTAGGCAGGATTTAGGACTTCTCACCTTGACTGAGGATATGGCCTTAGATAAGAACCTTTGGAGAATTAGGATTTGAGTAGCTGGATAGGAGCTCGGTGCTGTAGAGGTTGTTTTGTAGTGTGTTGTGTTCGTTTGGAATCTTTTGCTATTGCGTGTACTTGTTACTTGTACTTGGTGCTTTATCTGTGTTATACTGTGTTCCCTTCCATATTTTTGTGCAGGTGGAGCCGGGGGTCTCTTGGAAACAGCCTCCCTACTTCCGAGTAGGGGCAAGGTCTGCGTACACACACCCTCCCCAGACCCTACTGTAGTGGGATTCACCTAGGTTGTTGTTGTTGTATGTTGTGCTTAAAGTATGTTGCATAATAATTTTACTTCACCAACATGTGTTCCTTAACATTATCTAAAACAAATACTGCACTCTGTTAAAAGTCAACTCCCATAATCACAACTTGTTCAACCTAAATTCCCTTTTATTTTAGTGTGACTGCCTTGTTCGTGATTCACCTCAATGTCATGGGTCTTGTTCATGGGAATGTGAAAACCACTTTTGATCACTTTTCCCAACCCCCCAAAAACACTACGGAGTATTGCATTATCCCTCCATCCCAAAAACAATCAGCACTTAAGGCAAAACGAAATCAAATTTCAAGTTTTTTACAATTCATTTTATTTAAAGATTGGTATAGAAATAAAAATAAAACTTGCACATTTAAAAACTACATCAAAAGTTCTACGAGGCAAAAGGTGACAAGAATATTTTATTTTATCAACCAATCAATGAAAGCACACAAATAAACAAAAGTTTTTGTGATTTTTGAATAGTGAAGTGTGTCAATCTTTTTGGAACGGAGGAAGCATGTGTTTGACATCTAGAAGGAAAACTATGCATCCTAGCCCCCCATCTAGTCGATATTTCACTTTTAGACCACAAATTTATTCTTGGTTTACATTTCTTGAATCTCATCCATATTTTTTGGGTCATCCTCACATGCCTTGCTCTAGTGATTTTAACCAAGACCATAACCATATATGTCCACCTAGTGCTCTACACAAAACTACATTTGAGGCTCCTGGTAACTCATCTAACTCACTTCTATTTTTTTGGACCAACCACCTAAGTCCAAGCCAAATCCCAATAACGCACCATTGAAAAGGCATATGATCAAACCCTTTAATTTCCCTTATATTCATTCATGAATAAGGTCAATTCATCATGTTGCTAGATCCACTTTACATTCTTTTCACATTTAACCATGGTGTTGGTTCTTAAAATCACTCATGAGGCTTTGGATGACTATTCAATGATACAATATAGGGGTAACGTGATATTGGCTGACTTAACAGAACTTTGAATTAGGCTGACTTAACTTGATAGTGCTTTACAATAATACAATCTAATGGTAACTTGATATTGGCTGACTTAATTGCACTTAGGGTAAAGAGACAGGGAAAGAACGAGTCTCCTAATTCAAATGAAGAAGAAGAAGAATAAGGATGGGGTGAAACCACATTCACCAAGAATATATAGTGTCTAAACTTACTATTGCTTAATTAAAAAATGTTACACATCTACTTTTGGTGAAAAAGATGATAGTTATTTATAGGTTGATATAATTTACAAAATATGAAAGAATATCTAAAGAAAATAAAGGATTGATGGTAATAGTAATTTAATCTTGTAACCCCAAGATTAGCTCATATATTTTCAATTAACTTTCCATGAAAGAACTATCTTTGACCTTTTGTATGTGTAATTGTGTATCATTGATTCATTATGCTAAGTTTCCTAAGCTTTCCTAAAGCAGAAGTGAATAGAGGAAAACGATAAGGATTAAGACTTGTATTATTGATGACATAACACATCTAGACATGAGAAAGAACTAGTGGGAGAGAGCAAGAGAGAGAGAGAGAGAGATCAATATAGAGGGATAAGGAGGAAAGGGAAATTGGATGGCAATGCAGTGAGGAAAAATGGTTAGGGTTTAGACTGGTGGTGAAAAATGCCTTTACTCACAAGCGGGGACCAATGGGAGAAGGGGGGAGAGGGTTGTTGTTGGGTGTGTGAAGAAAAGAGAAAAATAGAAAATGACAAACAAGAAAAGGAAACGAAGGGGGAAATAGAGAAGCTTTGGAATCATATTATTGGTGAAAAAATCCTCTCCAGTCCCTTAGGAGGACCCGTTGGAGGGGGGAGGGGTGTGAAAAGGATAAAAGAAAAAAAATTGTTCGACTTTAAGAGGGATAGTGGAATATAGAGATAGTCCTAACCCTCTTAATGAAGGTTTACACCTATTTATAAATGGATTATGGGTTGAGCCATGGTTCTGTCTATAAATTAGGGAATTTGCATTTTGATCATGAAAACAACACTATAGGGAGTATTATGCAATATTCCCAAACTCAATTCCAGTAGTAGTAGACTACTCCACATGTTACTTTGACAGTTTTACTATAAGTATGGTGTATTCATGTATATAAACTTAAATACTGATAAAATACACACTTACAGCATTTAATTTACGACTATCATACGGGCGCACAAAAAAATCTGCACTTTGCTTCATTGGCCATCCCAACTCGAAACATTTATCAGACCTGATGAAGTCCCAACAACTTGAAATATAAATTTACAATTCGAGTTTTACTGGACAATAGAGCCAACTCAAATGATGTGCAGTTACCAGAAGTATTCATTCAGATCATCATAATTTCGCCATGCTGAATGACTTGTTTTCCCTCCTTTGTTTCTCTTGGCTTCCTTTTCCAACAAAATTTGCAGTTTTTTTGTAAAAGATCCGCAAGTAATAGTCAATAGCACAATAATAGAACTTACCTTCTGTATCACTTCATAAATGGGTGAAACAATATCCATCAGAAATGCATTATCCCCATGAGGCACAGTCTGCTGTGTACCACCACTGACACGATCAACATTACTCGATGAATGCTCATTAAGCTCTTCAGCCATCTACATTTATGAAAAGAATCGAACTTTTTTACCCGTGTAGGCGTGTACTAGAAAGTAACAAATTAGCACACCAAGAACACTTCCGAAAAACTCAATTCATCATAGTATACAACTTTCAGTCCACTGCATCTTGAGATTTTTATATCCATCCCGTATACTCTTAGATTGTAAAATCAACCAATCCATAAAACAAATATCCAATACATTCTGATATCTCCAAATCAGGTTGTCATTGTCTAAGGTATAAAATACAAACCAAACAGGCCAAAAATCCCAATATACTTGGTGCCCTTTCATAAAGGTTTACACTGGATGTCAACCAACAAAACATTTCACTTGTATATGGGATGTTAAGTAAAATACTCTGAATAACAGTTTCCATAATAAGGAAGATGTATATACATAAAAATAACACGTTTGGATGTTAGTGTCGATACAGATTGAAACAGTCCTGTAATAGTTGCATGAAATACTAAAATTTAAATTTGTGTCCTCACACCTCAGGTTGGCATAAAGTAACAGATTTTTAATACAGAAACTGTTAAGACGTTGATCTGTTTATTTTTTAATAAAAAATATCATCTATCATCAAGTACAGTTAAGCCATCAAAGTATCAGTATCATCAAGTGAAGTGAACAGATCTGCACAATTATTTACAGTTGTAATTGCTTTTGTGGAATACTGAGCATAAAAGGCAAACCTACCTTGTGGAATATATAGCAGAGACATTCTGGCATGAATCGGATATTTGAAGCTTCACCCCAGATAAGAAGATAAAGCCCAATGTAAACAAGATCAGCCTGGTGCTTTTCAAGATGCAGCCATTCACCAAGTTCATGAGATCTACATTGCAAGAAATGTAAATGAATGTTTAGCACGGAGGGATATACTACAGTCTTTGAAGGATGCCATCTCACACTGATTTGCGTCAGAAAACCTAACTACATAAGAAATGGTTAGTACTTGGTATTTTCTAGCAAGTACACAACTTACTTGATACTTGATGGGCGATGCAAATATTTGCACCATGACTCATAGTTTTTAAAGATCTTGTCCATTAGTTGTTGTACCGTGATCCCGAACTGCAATGAATAATTGCATAACAATTTTTTACTCAAGGTACAACACAACTGGAAGAAACTCTCAATATAAATCCTTTTGAAACTAAAGAATTATATTTTAAAAAATTACTGTATGAGTATCTCTATCTGAGCTCTTATTCCTGATTTCCATATTAGCAAGCAGCAGTACTAAGTGCTCCCTTTGGTTTGCTACATTTCCATCCTTCACTCCAGAGAGGTAACCAGACAGAAAATAAGAAAAAAAAACAAATTAACATATACTACGTAGCATGTAACTAGAAAAACTTGAAGTACGAAGCATAATAGAGAGAATACTGCTCTGATGGTAGCAGTGCTTTGACCTTTACAAGATTGGATTTTAGGAGGCGAACTCTAAAATGAATTACATTAGGTTGGATAGAGAAAACTAGCAAAAACTCTAATTGTGCCAAAACCAGCAATACAAGTTTTAAAGGAATAAGTCTAAGAAGTGATTAACAAAGCTTAGCCTACCTGGAATCCAAAGGTCTGTGCCAGCCATTTAAGGATATCCTTGTTGTAGGACATTTTGAAGGCAGTAAGTGATTTATTGATCTGTTTAAGAAAGACCAAATGAGGGATTGGATTTATGTGTGTGACTGTGTGGTGTATATGAACAATTGAGTTACAAAGCTACATATGTAGAAAATGAAAATAGTAACCCCATGTAGTTACTAAACTTATAATATACTGAGCTTGCTTGAGCCGGGAGTCTCTTGGAAACAGCCTCTCTACTTTAGAGTAGAGGCAAGGTCTGCGTACACACACCCTCCCCAAACCCAACTTACGTGGGATCCAACTCGGTTGTTGTATAATATACTGAGCTTAGAACCCAATGAGAAATTACCTCAGGTAGGTCCATTATCCTTGGTTTTAGCACAACAGCATAAAGTGGAAGAATGTTATAGTGCTCATACTGTTTTCTTTTCTCCTCTACATCATTGCCATATATCTTTGTCTGCAAGTATGGTTCGAAAATAAGCAAGTGTTTTATTAAACTCAAGGGATGAATGTACCAAAAATTAAACAATGTAAAGAGAACAAACCACATCATCCAAATCTATTTCAGGATCTTTCGTAATATTCTTGAGCACGTCATACAAAACACTTGCAATTTGGCATATCTTCGCCATCTCTTCTCTGTAATGGGAACTCTTTTATTATAAACAAAGAATTTAGATTAGAATGACAAACAAAGCTGTAAGTGAATTGTTCATCAAGCCTCACGGTTTTTTGGTTTTATGGCCATCTCTAATATTTTCCTCATAGTACTTCTTGAAAAACTCTTCAAAACCTTTATACTGTAAGTCACCATGTTCCTGCAGATGACATGAATCTTTTTGATATTCAAGGTTTTGGCAGTCAGATACATGCAGCTTCCAAGTGAGAAGATAAATGGTCACTTCATATGAATATCATGTTCAGTTTACAACATCAATCTTGTAGGGGATATGATTGTAGCAAATACCTGAACTCACCATCAAGTCATGATATTTTCCACACAAGTGGAAAAAAGTCTTTGGTGATTTCACTTTGGGGATTTATCACTATTCTTTTGTTAGAAGGTTGAGACGCGAGGGCATTCAGTGTAATACTTTACCACAATGCATTATTTGCATGAAACTAAAGTATTAATTAATTTTAGACAACTAGTTGTCGCCAACTTCCAAACCACATTACCACCCAGTGGTTTATTTAAAGGGGATTAAGGGGTAGCCCACCCCACCTTACCCCCACTTATTACCTATATATAATTATATGTACGCACACATGTAAATATGTTTGTACACTTATTATATCTATATATAGTACAGGTATATATGAGTTCCATTGTCAAAATAACAGGTGTTTGTGACTCTTTTTTCTCTTTAAGTAGTATCCTTATATATCTTTATTATCGGTTTTTTAACAACAGCCACATCATACATGTAACATTTTGTTATTCAAGAAATAGCAATCTTAATTGTAACATGTAACATTTCAGTGCAGGCCACTGCATGCACGAATGAAACATGCATGCTACAGCTATTGTGGTAATCTATAAGGGTTTAGTAATAGTGAGAGTGCGAGACACCATACAATCATGCACTATAGGCTATCAATAAATTGCTTAAATAAGCTTGAAGCTAAACGTCATTTGAAAACTGAGAATATTGTAAAATATACACATATAACTGACATAAGATGATGCATAAAAAGACAAACATATAGTTGAACAATATGGATATACCATTCCCTCTAGTCTTCTTTGCAGGTAAGTCTTAAGCTGACGAACACCGCGTCCAGTTGACTTTGGATCCTCCTTATTAGCCTTGTCCAAAGCCACCAGCCGGCCTATTCATAAAGTAAATACTAGTAATAGAAGAACATAATATTCATTACAACAGATAACTACTGCATCCTACCACAAACTTTGTTACCATGAAGTGAACATCAGAAGTTCACAAAAACACCGCTTCAAAAAAAATTATTGATGAATAATTAATTTAAGTAACAGTTACTCCACAGTCCGTCAGTTCTCATTCTGCAGGACCACCAAACATAAGAGGGTGTCCAAAAAATGTAGGACATCAACCAAGTTTGGATTTAAAAATACCACTTGAAATGTAACTAAATGCTATTCAACCTGTAAATCATTGTTTGATCTTTCATTCTTGAAAGACTTTTAGTCTTTGATGCACTAAAGATATACATTTTTTTACGGCTCATTAATTCTTATCATCAATTTAAAATAAATTATTTTGTTTTGATGTCTCTTGATTTGGAAATTCGTCTCTTAGATGTCCCTCATAATGCCAATCATTATATCGTTAAAAATGCCATTAACTTTATTTAAGACGAAAAGCCAATCATGTGACTAGACGTAATTTAAACCAAAATAGAACTTTTAATTTTGCATTTAGCCATGGAACAAGTAGCTAGAGCCCTGGCAAGTTTGCACAATTAGAAGCCTTTGCACAATTTGGTATTTGTCACGAAAAAAGCTAGCCAGGATGAATTGACATGAGACGAACTATTGCTTGATTTCTTAAAAAAAAGTCCCAAGCCTATATGCTTATGCTCGAATACATGGTTATCTCGATTCATTATTACTTGAATAGGTCAGGAGGTTCAAAATTTTAAAGCAATGGTTGGGGCGTTGAAGTAATTAACTAATTGAGGCTACATTGACCAGCTCTTCGAGCACTACAAGTACCAAAAGGGGACATTACAGACGGAAGCGGGAGGGGAAAGCCTACTTACATATAAAAGCAGCTGTTTCATTTTCTCTCTCGATTTCATTGGCAACGCGGAGTAGGGGAACAATGAACTGGAGGGAGGAGGGTACCCTCTCTTCTCCTGTCGCAGATTCCACCATGGTGGGTGCCCTGGACAATCGCCCAGAACCCCAATCAGGCTTGGTACCGCTGGTACTGGCCATGATGCCTTAATGACATAAACCACGATTCAAGACAGAAATTACTTGTGTATATACCCCCTCTTCTTCAGTTTCTGAATCCAGAGAGTCGGATTGAAGATGATGCTATGATGATGATGATGATGATGATGATGATGAAAGAGCAAATGCACATCGGCGGCATCAGAAATCCAGTGCGTATCCATGGATATATATATATATATATATATATATATATATATATATATATATATATATATATATATATATATATATATATATATATATATATATATATATATATATAAGCAAGCGGCGGATATACTTTGCAGACTTAGGAGGCAAATGAGTGGAGAGCTTTATTGGTTTTTGGTTTCTCAACCAGCAAGTAAAGAATGGGTGTGTGATGATGTGCCGCTTTAACTTGAATTATACCAGAGTATGAAAAAGATGCGAGTCCAGATTTTGCTTTCTTCCTCCGGTCGCTGTCAATTGCGTCTTCTTGTCCACAAAAGCTATGGAGCGGGAAGCTTTCTTTTTTAAACACTAAATTTTCAAAATAGTCTTCTATCACAAGGTTTTTCTCGATTTAGTCCTTTTTAAATACTCTCTCCGTTCTATAATGATCTTTCCAGAACACTATTCCAACATCACAGGAATTTTTATTTATTTGTGTTTTTTCATGGCATAAAATAAAATATTCTTGTCACCACTTATTTTGTTGAACTTTTGGTGTAGTTTTTAAATATGTATGTTTTATTTTTTATTTCTATACAAATATTTAAATAAAATAGATTGAAAAAACTTGAGATTTTTCTTCGTTTTGCGAACCGGGAAGATCATTATATGACGGAGGGAGTAGTATTGACCAATATAGTCCTCTATAATTAGAAGAATTTCTCAAGAAAGTCCTTTTTTAATTGCAGTTAGGTCTTCATTAAATAATTTCATTATTTTTGTATACGTGTCATCAATTGGTCTTTTCCTTTGTCAATCTAGCCACCCTAATTAAAATTACCTCCATTCATTTTCATTTTTCATTTTCTCTTTTTTATGCACGAAGCAAATCTAGTCTTCTTTGCTGCCTAATTAATAACTTTCTTACAAAAATAAGTTGGCATCTTCTTGTGCCTAATAACATTGAAGTTCTAAATAATCAAAAACAAAAAAACATATGCTGGCATCTCTTGTGCCTAATAGCATTGGAGTTGTAAAAAAAAGCAAAACCCAAAAAAGTATATCTTGGCATCTGTGCCTATTGACATGCAGATTGCAAAGAAGCAAACAACCAAAAAATGCATCTATCTTCAGCATCTCCCCATTCGCTTCATGCACTACGTGGATGGCATGTCGTGCTCTTTTCTTCCTGCAATGTCGCATCTCTTTGAGAGTACATGTCTGCCATTTTACTTGCATCTTCCCAGAATTCAAAATCTGTGTCTGAAAGGTAACCATGCAAGGATAGGCAGCGGAATATAAAAATTTTAACATCGTAACATGATTATCTTGCCCAGAATCACGTACTAAAACTTATAGTAAATAAGAAATTTATACCTTTCTCCGTAAGCGGTAAAAACGAAGAAGTCGTAGGAAGAGCGTTGAAAGTGCAAACGTAACCGTTCAAGCGTCCAGTCTCCAACTTTGACACACGAACAACGCCGGAGTCTACCACAATCTTTATGCTAGTAAAGATTATAGTAGTATAAAATATAAAGATTAAAATTTGGGATAATAATAATCTTGTATGTTTCTATAGAAAATATTTCTAATAATATTTAGAAAATATTATAGATATTTTCTATACACAAAATGATATTAACGGAACCAAACTAATATATTCTCTCTCTTGAAATGGTATGGCCGAATCTCCCATCACCCAAAAACAAAAATAATTTGCAAATGGAGTGTTATATTTAAATAAAACAAAGATGTTTAATTAATTGTCATTAGCTAAATGACAAAACAATTAGCCCACTAATTTATCTATCAAGGAAAGTTAAAACAAATTTTTCAAACCTTTAATTGATATGGCCGTATGTTTTGATTTGAGAAGGATTTTCAAAATTCTTCTCCACTTAAATGTTCAAAGTGTATTTTATTTGACACCAAAAATTAATATAAAATTATATTTTAAATCAAATAAAAATACCCATATCATTTTTAAACAATTATAAAAATATACTTTAAATAGTTTATGTCAAGATAATTATTTTCATAATTAAAATGACAAACCAAAATAAAATATTCAATATAATATATATATATATATATATATATATATATATATATATATATATATATATATTAATCGGCATATATATAATATATATAACCGAATATTTATATATATTTAATATTATATTCCAAAATATTTTACTTTACTTTTTTTACAAATATACAAATTACTTATTATCCCATTGTTTAATCCTACTCCTTAAATTGTCCAAAGTGTGTGACCCGTATAGGCACTTATAAAGCTGGCCATAGTATTGGCTCTGCACCAATACTATAAACAATAAGCGGTATCTAGCAACACATTATTGCCCCCCAGATTATAAGTTAAGACGTTTGCACCGTCAAAACCTTTCCACGACTCAAACTCCGTGTAACTGTATCCCTTTGTCTCAATGTCTAAACTTAATGCAAGGGATTAATAAAATCCAGCTTGTATCCATTAAGTCATTCACTGATTTATCAAGTTTGACTAATAGGAACAGAACGTCATAAAAACATCTCAGCATGGCCATGCAATTTCCTCAATCATAACTTATCAGTGGGCCCCATAAGACATTAATCTCTTTTAAAAGAGTAGTGACAAATCCTATGTACGTAGTCTACGTTTCTGAATACGCACTGCGGCATACCCAAAACAAAGCCTGTATACCATCCTTATTTCATATGGCTTAGGACGATGCATCAAAGTATGCGGGTTCACATATGCAGAAAACGTAATACTTCAAGTCGAAGGATAATTACACCCGTGGTCGCGCTAAAGATGCTTAGAGCATGAACTAAAAGTTCAAGCAACATCTTTAGGATGGGTCAGTCCGGCATCCTATTATCTCCAGATAATATCTGCCCATGTGCGGATGCGAACACACTGTCATTGACTATGAGACTAAGTCAAACATCCAACACACACTAGTCTCACATGCATTAACGATATCTCACTCTCGTTAATACTCGACTATGGACATTTAGATAAATATTTATTTCAAGATGTTAGTCTCATCAGCAGAATAACACTATCTGATTAACATCTTTAAATATAAATCTAGGAATATAATATTTATTTACATTAGTATGAGATGTGTAAACATATTATATCTGCCTATTTATGATAGAATAACGATAAACAGTTGGCCATAGGGCACAACTCCAACAGTGTCACAGGCTTTTTGGACAAGAGCTAAAGTTGGAGCAGCTTGGTTAACATTTAATGAAGCTTCTTCCACACAAACTACACTTTAAAGTGCCCTTTTTCTTCTGCAAAGTTGTTTCTTTTTCTTTTCTTTTGCTTGAGTCTATAAATACATTCACAATAAAACAAGGAAAAGAAGTTTCATGTTAAAACAAGCAGTATATAGAAAAAGCGCCAACCATAACCAAAAAAAGTTTTTAGCACCAACTTTAACTAAAAGAATTTTAATAGAAATACACACACCTGTCTAGCCTTGGCTTGAGGATCTTCTGGACATGTTTTCTTGTTGTGTCCAACCACCTTGCACTTCGTACACCTTTTTTTCACTAACTTCGTATTCAATGTTTTACCATCCTTTGTTAGTTCATGGACACTCTTCTTTCTTGTTTTCTTTGGCCTTCCAACCTTTGCAACTATGCAGGGGGGAATAATGGTTCTCTGATGTCGTCATCCCATTCACTTCTGCCCCTCAAAGGTTTGATGCACCCATTGCATATCTTCTTGTACGTGTCAAGAGAATAATACTCGTCCACAAAATCACCGACATCTCTCCTGCTACGGTCTTCTTGGAGCCAAATGGCACACACACCATGTTTACATGGTATTCCCGTTAATTGCCAACTGTTACACGTGCATGTTTGTTCAAATAAATCTACAACATGACCTTCAAATTTTTCTCCTCTATAACCCCTGACCTCAAATAAGTGTTTCGTGCTTTGTATAGCGTTATACCCCCCCTGCCAATTTGGAATTAACGGCTAGCTTTGTCAATATTGTTAGACATAACCCACCCTTCCAATTTTCAGCATTTTCTCTCAACACAAAAAGCCTTTGCATAATCGTTTCCCTGATTTTTCCAAAGACTGAATAAGGCTTAGAGATCTAGCCTCTCTAAGCACTCGATTGTATGACTCACAAATGTTGTTGGTTAGTATATCACACCTTGGGATAATATGAAAATGCGACCTAGACCATTCCGATGGGTGTTTGTCTTGCAACCACGAGTAAGCATCCCCATCGGCCTCCTTTAACTTCTTCATAGCTTCTAAGAATGTAGCATATGTGGTCGCTTTTGCTGCCTCCCACAAAAAATCTTTCATGGGTGTTAGGGGGGCCGGGTGGGGGGTTTACCGGGGTGTTAGGGGGGGTAGGAACCGTCAATTTTACGAACAGGGCACCAGAACGCCCCCAAGTCATCCCATGACATCAAGGTTCAATGTCACTTGAACCTTCCCCAAAAAAATAATAGGAAATGAATGATAGGAAACAAAATAGTCAGAAAATGAATAAAAAATTACTCTAGAGGATCCTCGATTTTCTAGGTAATGACTTTGAGAAACTAAATAATTTTATTTAATTTTACTAAAATAATGATTATGAAGGTAAAATTCAGTATTTGTCAAAGTATCAAAATTTTTAATCCTATTGGTATTATAGACAGAATGTACCCAAGGAGTACATTTCCACTAATTTTAAGAATCCCCCAGTATATTTCAAATAATTTGGAATCTGATAGTTATTACTAGAAAATCAAGGGTACCACGGAGTATATTTTCTGATAATATAGGACCTTGGAGTAGAGGTAGCAATCGGATCAGTATCGGGTTGGATTTTTTCGGTTCGGATATCTTTCAGTTATATGTTATAATCGGTTCGGTTCAGATCGGATCGGTTAAATTTCGGTTCGGATTTGATTCGGTTCGATACATTTTTCGGCTCAATTTGGTTTCGAGTCGGTTCAGATATGGTTCGGTTATAAATCGGTTTAGATAGATTTCGGTTCAGCTACAATTTGAGTCGAATATATTTCGGTTTCGGGTGTAGTTTGGTTCGGATATATTTCGGTTTCGGATCAAATATATTATGGATATATATTATTTTCTAATTAAAATTTAACTATCCATATTTCTTTTTATGTTTTATCACATTTAACAATCTATCATCAATTCAATACCTCATATTATTTTATATTTTTTTCTAATTATATTATCTCTACCTTAAATAATCTTCCCTTTTTGACTTTTTAGTCGTATTTTACAAATTAGGACTATAAATTGTGAAAACGTATATATTTAATTATGATATAAATTTAATATAATTAATTTGATTTTAAAATTTAGTTTTGAATATCAAACTTTTCTCACATCTACTAATATACTTATGTTTATAAATGAAAAGATAAGAGATGAATTCAAATAGTGTTATGTTTCATTTGAATATAATTTGGTAAAAAATTGAGTAAAATTGGGTGAAATTAAGTAATATTATTCAATTGAGTGCAAAATTTATAAATTATTGAGTGTATTTGCTTGAAAATAGATTAAATTAAATTTAATAGATTCAAATATAATTAATTTTACACCTAAATGTAATGATGTAAATCAAATTTGAAAATGATAACACTAAATGATGCCGCTAGAGAGTCTTTTCAAAATGCTAATACTAGCATCTAATTTTATTGACTAATATTGAGTGAATTGGTTTGAAACTAATCAAATTAACTCTCAAATCAATAAAATTTATTGTAATGAGATGAAATCAAGATAAAATCTAGTTATTTCATAAAATTCATCATATAATCCTTTCGTCTCAAAAAGAATATCACAATTCACTATTTAAAAATTACGGAAATTTTATTTGTTTGTGCGCTATCATTTACATTTATAACTTATCTTTAATTTCTACATATAATAAATTTAAGGCATGAAATTTTGTACTTTTTTCAAGAAGATAATTCATTTTATGAGGAAATGAGCAAGTAATGTAATTAGTTCAAATGGTAAAATAAAACTACAAATTTAAAAATATAATATGCTTATTGAAAGGAAAACATAGTTCCAAATTTATTGATGTAGGTTTTAATCGGTTTTGGATATAATCGGTTTCGGGTATTATCGGTTTCGGATCTAATCGGTTTCGAGTTTAATCGGTTTGAATATTATAGGTTTTAGATCTAATCGGTTTCGGATTTAAATCGGATATGAATTATTTAGTTCGGTTTCGGTTCGATTTAGATCATTTTGAGTTTTTGTTTATAGATCGGATCTTCATTTTTTGGGTCATTTTGGTTTCGATTTCGGATATTTCGGTTCGGGTAATCGATTCCGGTTCTGTTTTGCTAGGTCTACCTTGGTGTCATTACAAAAAAATTAAAGGCACCCCGGATGGTAATTTTTTAGAAAATGAAAGTAACACAATACTCCCGCCGTCCAATAATAATCTTCCTTCTTGTTTAACTTTGTTGGCATATTTTCGTTGTCCATTTGATAAAATAAAATAGTCATATCACTTCTAGTTTTGTAGATCTTTTCATGTGGTTTTTAAATATGTAATTTTTATTTTTTAATTCCATACGATTTTTCATATAAAATAACTTGAAAATAACTTCAATTAAACATCGTAACGCGCAACGGGAAAATAATTGTACAATGGAGGAAGTAGTTGTTTCGATTATGAGAAAAAGTGAGAAGAAAGAAATGTGATAAAACAAAAAGATATTTTTGTCCTTTTTTAAATGGACGATGAGAGATCAAAATATGTGCAAAATTGTAATTTCATTCTTTTTTTCTCCCTAATCTACTTTTATCAACAGGTGAGATGAGAAAACTTTTCAAGTTAGACCCATCCACTTTTTTTCTCCTCTCCTCATTTTCTTATGTAAAAATCTTGCACCCTAATCTGTCAAGTCATGCAATCTCTTTCGGACTAAAATACAAACTTGCTAATCATAAAATTTAAAACATTTAAAACATTTCCAAAAACTATTTCATAGTAAATTATTTGGAATAGTAATGGAGTATTTAAAGTTGCGGAAGCTTAATAAATCACAATTACAAAACATAATAAATTTATGTGTTTTAGAAATAATAATTCAAATCATCATATCAATCCCGACAATCTCACCCCGTCTGCCGCCAAGATCATGTCACATTATTCTTTCTGTTCTAGTGCTTGTAGGAAATAAAACATACTACACGTTCAGCGGTGAAGTTGAGTAAGGATATCCAATGCATCGAACATCTACATAAATTGAATCTGAATTCATAATCAAATCATTTGATATCATCCACATATAATTCTAACCAACTCTTAAACTAATCTAGTTTAAGGTACAATTTTTAAAAAAGTTTCCAACTCTTAAACTAGTCTTAGCTCAAGGTACACAAGGAACCGAACAACAGACTACTCACCATCGGGACGGGTGGTACACCCAAATGAGTAGGTACTCAAAATTGGTTTGTGGATCTCATATGTACATTTTAACACTAGCCACTATACATCATACCACAAGGCCTAACTTAATTGGTCATATGAGTATATTTTAGATTTCTTCTAGATACCCTTAAAAATCAATATCAATTAACTAAACTGGTCATATGGGTATATCTCAGAGTTCGTCTAGATATCCTAATTAATAAATCATTTTCATAATCATTGATATATTCATTTTCAATCAATCTTTCATAATTATCATTCCAATCAGAATAATCATCAAAGCTTGATCATAACGATAATAATTATCATAATATCCAATAACAAATAGCGGCCTAGCGTCGAGTGTTAACACCCTAGCTTACTGTCATGCATCAAACAAGATTCTTAGATTTATCAAATCATCATATTTACTTCCAGAAATCATTTTCATACTAATCATAATTGAATAGTATCTAAAATATAATTTAATAGTTCAAAAATCAGGTTTCTGAAAAAATTTGGGTTCTCAACGGTACCCGTTACGATACCTCGGTACCGGTTCACGGTACCTTAGTACCGTTCGTATCTAGGTACCACTAGAGAAATAGCAGGAAACGGTAAAGAGTCTACTGTTTTAACGCTATAGGCTACCATGCTGGCGGTACCTAGGTACCGTCCGGGTGGCAGCGTGATGCCGTTCTGCGCATAGTTTAAACAGTGTCATCTTCAACTTCGAGCTAATTTTTGACAATTTTATTTTAATTCACCAAACTTCAATTAAACTATATAGAAATGTTCTCCAAGGTTCATAGATCATTTTGGTATCAATAATTTAAAGTTTTAACAATAAATTCAAGGTTTATGATTCTTGGTTCTTCAAACTTGTCAAACACAAAACTCAACCAAACGAACGTTTATGAACGTAAAAACGATATATACGAACATTCTAATCACTAGATATATCTAAGAGCTTACCTCGGGCTTAAATGAAAGTTTTGTAAAAATTCTAACGAAACTTCCGATGAAGATTGTGGCTTACTCCGGCGACCTCTCACCAAATCGACAATACCAATTCACTCCTCTCTCCACAAGGAACAAAATAGAAGAAGAAATGTGAAGGTTTGGTGAAAAAATGATGGAGTTGAATACTCCTTGTATAAGGAGAGTGGGGAGGTCCTTCCAAGCTAAAGTGATGACTTCGATCGGCTAAAATCATGTTAGTGGAGGGAGCAGCGATCCATTTTGATTACTTACGCTTCTTCTTGGGACTAATTTTGATCTTAGTTGGGGTACATTTTTTTGTCTAACTTTCTCCGAATTAAGATCCGATTGAACCATTGCGATCAAACAGTCAAACTCTACACAACGATATAATTTTCATTATTTATTGAAAAACTTTATAAATCAATTATTTTTGGGCGCTTCTTAGTAATTAATTAATTATTAATTAAATAATTCTGATAGGCCTATTTTTAGGGTGTTACATTTCTCTCCCCCACAAAATAATTTCATCCTCAAAACTACCCGAGTCATTGATTGAAGAGATTCAGATATTGTGTCCTCATTGACTCTTCGGTTTGCTAAGTCGCTTCTTCAGTTGAGTGATTCATCCATAGTATTTTGACTAGAGAAAGATTTGTTTCTCAGTTCATTGCTTTCATGTGCTAGAATTTGAAAAGTTTCTTCTTTATAGGTCAAACGTTCGTCTAGGATTACAATTCCATCGGTCAAGATATGCGATGTATCAGAACGATATCATTTTAGTATTGACACAGGGAATACATTGTGAATCTTGTTCAGTTCTAGCGGAAGTTCTAACCGATAGGCTACTGGACCCACATGCTCAGTGATCCAATAGGGTCCAATATACCTTGGACTCAGTTTTCCCTTCTTACCAAATCGTAACACCTTCTTCTATCGTGAAACTTTTAGAAACACCATGTCATCCACGTTGTTTTCGATCTCATGACGTTTCAAGTCAGCATAAAATTTTTGTCGATCAGAAGCCACTTGCAGTCTCTCTCTGATCAGACAAACTTTTTCTTCAGTTTCTTGGACAAGATTAGGTTATTCAAGCTTTTGATCGCTTAATTCGGTCTAACATACATGGGTTCTACAACGTTCCCATACAGGTCTTTGTACAGGGCCATTTGGATACTCGTTTGATACATGTTGTTATAATCAAACTCTATTAATGGTAGGTGTTGTTACAAGTTGTTTCCAAAATCGATTACACATGCTCTCATCATATCTTCTAAGATTTGGATCATTTTTTAGATTGTTCGTCTTTTTGAGGATGAAATACCATACTAATGTTGAGTTTAGTAAATCAATATATTTCAAAAACTAAATCTAATTTAATTGAGGACCAAGTTTTGTACGGTTTACTCGAACAACAAGTCTTATAGGCATTAATGCAAGAATTAATGTATTTTGAAGGTATAATAAGCCTAGACCTAGTTTTGTCTTGTTTTTTTGAAAAGACCACCAATATGCAATTGATATAGTCTTTCACTACAATGTAAGAGCTAAATTAGACCACCCTAACTCGCTCCCTTTCACCAACTGCCACAGTGGTTAGCTTTGGTGAAATGGTGTCATGGGGGGAGGGGGACTTTAGACTTTAGAGAGATAAGAAATCTCAATTTTTATATGAAACACTGTAGGCTTGAAGTCCAAGCTCACATGAAGGCCTTATTCTTTTCAGCTGAAAAAATTAACTTCAAACTTTTTCCAGCTCCTTCCAGTTTCTTCCAGTTTTTCCAACATAACTTAAAAACATGTTTTTATATGATTAATATAAAATAAAATTATATATCCAAATTTTAAAAATATCACCACAAACACGGACAATAATGAATTTCTTTTATCTATAATTAGAGTTTTCTTACATATTTATTTGAATGATCATTTAATTGAGTGATTTTTTAACATGTAAATTCTTCCAACATTTTTCAACTGTTTCTAGATTTATCCAACTCTTTTCATTTTCTTCCAAATTGTTTCAATTTTTTCGAATATCTAATTCTGAAATTTCAGTTGCGGAAAAGTGTTTTAAATGTCAATATTAGTTCCCATTAAAAAAGCTTAGGTCAAACCCATCATTAATGCCCTCAATTACTGTGGGTGGGGGAGATGAGGGCGTAGCCGTTGTGCCCTCAAACCATCCTTCGTGCTTGTCCAAGACTATCCAATCCTCTTCTGGAGTGGAGACCAAAATCATTTCTCTCCTACGCACCTCCTCTTCTTCCCACACCCTCTCTCTGCATTTTGCACGGCAAAGATTTAAGATTTTTGTCTGGTCTGCTTTTCTGCGGTCCCCTCCCCATTAGAGAGCCCCACTCCACCGTTTTCTACTAGTACTAAAAGCCAACTACTCGCCAAAATTGCTTCTTTTGCTTTCTCTTTTTTGGATTCTTTGCGCACTGTCTTCCTTCCAACTCCCCACTGCCCATATCTACCGCTGCAGAAGGAGACCCCACCCCTGTTAGGGTTCCCTTTCTGCGCGCCTGCTATTATTCCAGCTCAATGTAAGGTAACGAGTTCTTCCTTTCTTCTTTGTCGATTGCATCTTTCTATCTTCCAATCCAGCTCTTCTTAGACGGTTAATGTGTTATTTTTACCGTATATTGGAATCTTGGGTGATGTTTGCTTTGATTTGATTTCTTTGGGCTTAAATTCGAGTGAAACTGCTTCATTCATTGGGCATTTGAAGGGGAGAGGGGTTTTTACTCTTTGAATCCAGTATTACTGTGTAATTTAGTTTCTGGCTTTACCTCAAAGTGTTTGCCTTTGAATTGCGCCAACTGAAGATTCTCTCCCCCCCTCTCTTTGGCATATGGATTTTCAATGCTCAAGGAGGGAATGGGTTCTTTTTTCTTTTCTTTTTAATCTTCTTTTTGCAAAATGGCAGTTCAATTACTTGAAACTCAAATAGAAAAAAGTGGTAGATTTGTGCTTATAATTTGCAACCTCTTACAACTCCATAGATTTTTCTTGGATTCAGGAGGGTCATGGACAAAATTCTGAGTTTTGGATCTTAAGGATTCTCATGAAGAATATGCCGGCAATGTCTTCTGGGAGTTTAAACACCGAACTGTCGAAGAAGACATCCTTTCTAGGTCTAAAGCTATGGGTAGTGATCGGCATCTGTGTTGGTGTGTTCATTACTGGAATTCTATGTCTTTTGTCAGTGTGTGTCACATTTCGCAGAAAATCTAAACGAACATTGGGCAAGGACCCTTGTTGTCAAATACCTGATATTTCAAAGGATATCACAGTTTACAGAATTGATGCTCCAAGTTTTCATGATCATCCCGAGAATTTATCTCTTAGTAATATTTATGATAAATCAAGTGAGAGGCTTTCAGAGAAAATGAGTGTTCATTTAGGAAGGAGCAAGTCAAGTGATGCTGACAACATCAGTCAATGCAGTTCAAGTTACCGTCTTGAGAGAGGTGGTAGTTCACAGTCCGGGGAGGAAGGTAGTTCTGGAACATTTCGTAAAAAGTCTTCATATCTTCCAATGCCATCACCTCTGATTGGCTTGCCTGAGTTCTCACACCTTGGGTGGGGCCACTGGTTCATGCTTCGAGATCTTGAGCATGCAACAAATCATTTCTCAGCAGATAATGTGATTGGCGAAGGCGGCTATGGTGTTGTTTATAGGGGTCAGTTGATCAATGGGTCAGAGGTAGCAGTAAAGAAACTTCTCAATAATCTGTGAGTATGAGTAAATACTAAATACTAAATAGTTGCTCCCTAAAATTCAGGCTTGCTATTGGCCATAATTTAACTGAGCATATACAGTGGTCAGGCAGAGAAAGAATTCAGGGTTGAAGTGGAAGCTATAGGACATGTTCGACACAAGAACCTCGTGCGACTTCTTGGTTATTGCATTGAAGGTGTCCACAGGTAAAAAGAATCTTCAAGGAATAGGCTAACTACTTGTTTGAAAAGTTGAGGCATTTGATATTATTTATGTGAATGTTACCGGTTTGTCATGTCTCTAATTAGCACTCCTTCAGGCCCTAAACAATCTTCCCATTTCGGATTACGATAATAGACTGAAGTTATGTTTAATTCAATTTATTTAAATATTGGTATAGAATTAAAAAAATAAAAAATAAATATTTAAAAAATACATCAAAAGTTCTACAAAACAAGTGGTGACTTAGACTATTTTATTTTATCAAATGGTCAATGAAAATGCGTAAAGAATTTTTTTAACTTTGGAATAGTAATGAGAAGATTAAAACGGGACGGGGGAGTACGAAAATGTGGTTTTCTAGTTTTTGCCATCATTTTTTCAAATTAGGATTTTCCGTTGCAATATCTTTCGATTAAGGTTGATCTGTTTTAAACTTGAAGGATGTTGGTGTATGAATATGTTAATAATGGAAACTTGGAGCAGTGGCTTCATGGAGGGATGAAACAACACGGTACACTTACGTGGGAGGGCCGTATGAAGGTTCTTCTAGGCACTGCAAAGGCGTAAATTCCCTTATCCCAATAAAACATCGTTTATATATGCGTTAGTTCATGTGCTGCTAAATTACATTATCTCTAAACTCGTGTAGGTGGTTTTGACTTTCTTTTCATTTTTTTTCTTTGGCAGCTTGTTTCAACAAATTCGATTCATGGATTCTCATCTTTTAGATAATGATAATGTTCAGATCACTCTTATTCCAATCCAAGTTCCATGCCTTTAATCCAATGGAGACAATTTTTATGTGCCATATAGATCCAAATCGGCGATCCAGGGGGGTGCAGGTGGGGGCTGGGGTGGGGGTGGGGTGAAATTGATTGGGGGGGGGTGGGGGGGTAGGTACCATCAATTTTACAAACAGAGCACCGTAGGTGCCCCAAAACCACTGGTGTCACGAAGTGGTGTCATTTTTGTTAGTGTGACGTTACAACCTCTCAAATATATATATGTGTGTGTGTGTCTGTGTGTGTGTGTGTGTGTGTGTGTGTGTGCGTGCGCGCGTGCGTGCGTGCGTGCGTGCGTGCGTGCGTGCGTGCGTGCGTGCGCGCGTTGTGCAGAAAACTATGAGCCCGTTTAAGCCTATATAGAACTGTTTTATATTTTTATATTTTGTGCAGGCTTGCTTATCTTCATGAAGCTATAGAACCAAAAGTTGTTCACAGGGACATAAAATCCAGTAATATCTTAATTGATGACGAGTTCAATGCCAAGGTTTCTGACTTTGGCCTAGCAAAGCTTTTGGATTCGGGAGAGAGTCACATTACAACGAGAGTAATGGGCACATTTGGGTATGCGGCTTTCTATGTTGAGTATACTGTGTTGTCCTCATAATAATAAAATCCCTCCGTCCCAAAATTAAAGTCAGACTTTTCATTTTCGGTGTCCCAAAATTGATCATACTTCTAACATTTTCTTATAATGAAAAGAATATGCGGCTCACCAAATTTCTCTTTCTTTTAAACAAATTCTAACCAGCCGTCATATACTTTTCAACACCTCTCTTAAATTCCGTATAAGTCAAAGAGTGAGGAACAAAAGGAGTAGTTTTTTTTCTTCTGAATACTAATGATTTCCTGTGTGTTCAGTTATGTTGCTCCAGAATATGCAAATTCTGGGCTGCTGAATGAAAAGAGTGATATTTATAGTTTTGGTGTCTTACTGCTAGAAGCAGTGACTGGAAGGGACCCAGTAGATTATGGTCGTCCTGCTAATGAGGTACCCAAAACCATTTATCTCTAGATGTGCTCTAAAAAGAACTTCAGTTAGTGAAAGGATATGTCTACTTTGCACAGGTGAATCTTGTTGAATGGCTAAAAATGATGGTTGGTAGTCGAAGAGCCGAAGAAGTTGCAGATCCTAACCTTGAAGCTAAGCCCAGTGCTCGTTCTTTGAAACGAGCATTGCTAGTGGCACTTCGATGTGTCGACCCTGACTCAGAAAAACGGCCTAAAATGAGTCAAGTTGTTCAAATGATGGAAGTGGATGAGTTTCCTTACCGTGAGGTGCACTTGTCATAACATTGGACCATTTATATAAAAGACTCGAATCTAAGTTCTTTGCCTTGTTATATTCTTTACTGCATGTTGGTTCGTCCTAAGCTATGAACACAAATCCTAAACCTTGCACCTATTCTAAATGGGGTTAAAGACACTAAGCTATCAAAGTTTTATAGCAAGGACTAATCTGCGTTCCGTTCGCCTGATATGATGTGATGTGATTTTTTGAAGATCTAGTATGTTTTGATCCGCTTGTGATCTGGTCTGACTGATTTTAATAAGAGTAACTAGAAAAATAAGTGGAATGGAACACAGCCTAGATCGAGTTATTTATAAATCGCATGTAGTTTTTGTCTGATACTTATAGGGGCAATACTGTGTGAAGTACCAAATTATTGCTGTTGCAGAGCTGATAACTGAAGTTCTTATGAAATTTTTAGGACCGCAGGAACAAAACTCGAACATCTAGCCTGGAGATTGAATCCACAAAAGACGGTGGCAGCTGCCGGTCAGTTGACATAGAAACTGGGGCAGGGAAATCAGAAACATCTGTGACAATTCCGGAATAAGAGAAATGTGGTTTGGTTACCGTTTGACTGATCATAAGATTCATAATTTTTATATTTGTTCCCGAGGAGATAATGGCATCTTAGAGAAGCCCTGTTCGTGACGATTCAGTGATTCGCTAAACTGCTACGGGTTGTGGAGGCAATTTTGAATGCAGAGCAGGGTGAGCAAAAAGAGTGGTTCAAGTTTACATATGTTTTCAAGGTTGCCCTTTATATGATTTTGAGGAAATCACTGGTTTCTTTATCTGTCTGTTAGATTTTGTGGTATAACAACATTTCCCTGTTATTAAGATTAGTTTTATTTGGAATGTCCTTGAAAACAGCAGTTGATCAAGGCATTAATTAGGTTGTTTTGTTTTTCTTTGAAATGCCACATGAGTTGCAAACACTGTAGTTGTCTGTAAACCATGTGCTGACATAAACACTTTAGTAAAGCCTATAAACCATGTGACAAGTGATAGATTGTCTATAAACATTTGTTCTGACCAAATGGTAAGGCTTATAAACTGTGTAGTCATCCAATTAATTGTTCTCGACCAAATGCTATACAGGTGGCGTGACGGCAGCGTAATGACTGGGGCTGGACCGCAATCATGAGCATGGCCGGTGTTTTTGCCGATAAAGTAGCCGTTTCCAAACGGCTTTGTACTCATTTTTTACGGAGTACTTTTTTTAAATCCGAAAAATAGCCGTTTGGGCTATAGTTTTTTTTTCTTTCTATAAATTGATTAGAAAAAAAAGGCTAGATCAACCCAATTTCTCCACTGCATGTTCTATAGAAAAAATTGAGTTGGGGTGGAGAAATCACTTGGTTCTCGTCTTCTGGCGGGAATGATTTAGCTTTTATGTTTGCACGTTGCGTTGAAGCTACGGTAAGTGCTATCGTGGCCATTGCTAATAAAAGCTCTTCCCAAGTGATTACGCATCAGAGAAGGATCAACTAGGATCGTGAGTTTGCAAACCCGCAACTTATTGAAGATTGTTTTTGTGATACTCTGGTTTATAACAACGGTCAATTTAAGCATTGCTTCCTGATGAGTCCTAATTTATTCAATTCTATTGTCAGCGACATGGAGGAACACTTCCCTTTTTTTCGACAATGGATAGATGCTACGAGAGCAAAGGGATTCACATCGCTCAAGAAAATGGCACATTGTGTGCACTCATGTAATATGGGGGAAAAATGTAAAATTAGGAATGCTATGTACGCTTGCATAATTCTGCATAACATGATTTTAGAAGACAGAAAAACTCATGTACCAAAATTTCGAGGACGCCGACGTTCTGGAAGTAGAAATTTTGAATGATGAAAAAAATGAGGTCCTCCCGAGGTCCGAAGTAGGGAAAATACATAATATGCTTAAAGTAGATTCGGTGGAGTATGTTTGCTATAATCAAGTCGTAAATGAGTAATTATACTTTTTATCTTTTTTTCTAGGTTCATTGTATTTTTGTCTTTATATTGTATTTTTAAATTTTTAGTTTGATTTTCTTTTTAATATTTGTATTGTATAATATTTTTATTTGTAATTTGTTTGGACGAAAAAGTTATCTACAAAACTAAAAAAAAGAAATTGGTCAAATCTTTGCCAAGCCGCCACCATTACAGACTCAAGTGAGGTGTGGGATGGAAGAGACATGACACATGGCAAACCCCCATGTTCAAAATAGTAACCATAAGTAAAAAATTCTACTACAAAATAAGATACAAATGGTAATTCTATTTAATTATATTCACTAATTTATATGTATGTAATAATATCTACTAAATTATTACATTTAAAAATGGTAATATATACATGTATTTTGAATGATAAAATTCATACACGGGTCATTAATGAAATTACCGTAATTGAGTAATTACTCAATTAAAATGGTTTCGTAATTTAAAGTAGTAATAGAATAATAAAATATTCAAACATAATTACACTTACCGTTAATAAATCAGTCCTTTTTTAACTAGTTTATTATACGAATGATAATAAAAGGTAACTAAAAATGTATATAAAAAAAGGTAACTGAAAAATATGTTTGAAGTTTATACTGGCACTTTGAACATAACCTGTACAAACTTGGAAATAAACTATTAAAAACGTATATAAAAAAGGTAACTAAAAATCAAATTTATGTGTAATAATATTCAATTTTGTATACACACCTTATTTTATAGTCAACTTCAAACACCTTAATAAAATAATAATGCCGTATATAAAACATAATGCGGAATATAAAATGTAAAATATTGTAAAATATATTAATCTAATTAGTAATTACAGATAGAACATGACCGAACCATTTTAAAATACATCAACCAAAAAGGAAATTATAATAGGAAAAGGTAATAAAATATTTCCTAATAATATTCAAACATAATTACACTTGACATTAATAAATCAATCCTTTTTTCAACCAATTTATGCGAATTATGCGAATGGTAATTTAATTATACGAATGGTAATAAAAGGTAACTAAAAACGTATATAAAAAAAGTTAACTAAAAAATACGTTTGAGTTATGTTCCTCCAGGTACAGGTGAACCGTACTACCTGAGATGTCTTCTAAACATAGTGCGTGGCGCTACCTTCTACGATGATATCAAAACTGTAAATGACATTGTTCATGAATCATACCGTGATGCATGTTATGCATTGGGATTGCTTGACGATGATAGAGAATATATGGACGCATTCGTGGAGGCAAGTCACTGGGCTTCTGCTGCGCAGCTAAGGAATTTATTTGCAACACTATTGACAACGGAATCTGTAACACCCTAATCCATCCAAGTCTGCAGCCCTTTTCGGACTAAAATATTAACTTGGTAATCGTAAAATTTAAAACTTTTCAAACACTTTTATTTATCATGATAATATTTTTCGTAACATATACAGTGCAGAGTTTTCAATATTGCGGAAGCTTAACAAATCATAATTAAAAACATAATTTATTTATGTTCTTTAATTCAAAACCATCACATCCATTCCGACAATCTCGCCTCCGTCTGCCTCTAGAATCACGTCACATCATTCTTTCTATTAACCTGCGTGTAGCAAATAAAACATACTACACGCTCAGCGGTAAAGCTGAGTAAGCATATCTAATGCGTCGAACATCCATATAAACAGAATCTCAATTCATAATCAAATCATTTGATATCATGCACATAATGTTAGTTCAGATATTCAATAATCAACATTCAATTTTCAACATTCATTATTCAATCATTCAACATGTATATTCATCATTCATATTCGACATTTTTATTCAACATTCGTCATACAATATTCATCATTTGTCATTCAACAATATCCTTGAACTATTTTTAGTCTAAGGCCAATCTGTCTGATGTTTACCAACTCTTAAACGAATTCTAGTTTAATATAGATAAACTATATTCCAGTTTAAGGTACACTTAACTAACCCTTAAGCTAGGCCTAGTTTAAGATACAAATTTTCAAAAAGAGGTTTTTAAAATCTTAAACTTACCTTCGCTTAAGGTCATCCAAAAACCGAGCAGCAGAATACTCACTGTCGGGTTGGGTGGTATCCCTAAACGAGCTCCTCTAGTTTGGTTTGTAGATCTCTTACGTACGTTTTAACCCAAGCCACCGAATATTCATAATTATACCCGTAAGGCCTTTTTCTAAGCTATCTTAGAGGTCTTATAGATAGTCGTAGAAACCAACACCAACCTAGGTATATCTAAGAATTCTTCTAGATATCCTTACAATCCAAATCATTTCATAATCATCAAAATATCCATTTCAACTCATAATTTAATCCTCAATAGTTAGTGGTTTCATCAAGTCATAATCATCATAATCATTCACCATAATCATCAATCAACATAACATTCGATAGCAAATAGCGGCCTAGGTTCGAGTGTTAACACTCGAACTTACTGTCATGCATCAGATAACATTTTTATTTGTCAAAAACATCATTTTTATTGTGGTAAATCATTTTTATAATGATCGTAATTAATTGGTATCAAAAATAGGATTTTAGAGCTCAAAAATAGCATTTTCGGATCTGATTTTCGGGGGATCGATCCAGCCCTCTAGATCGATCCATATGTAGAGAAAATAGTCCCAGGGGATCGATCCAGGCCATTGGATCGATCCAGACAGTCTGGTTTTTGGTTACTGTTCATCATCATCTTCGTTCGGGTCCAATTTCGAAAATACCGTTTTTAGTTACCAAACTTTAACGAAACTATATAGAGATGTTCTCCAAGGTTCATAGATCATTTTGGCATCATTAATTCATAGTTTTAACATCAATTTCATGGTTTATGATTCTTGGTTCTTCAAGCATGTCAAACACAAAACTCAACCAAACAACCGTTTATGAACGTAGAAACGATCTATACGAACATTCTAGTCACTAGATATATCAACGGGCTTACCTCGAAGCTTAATGGAGGTGTAACACCCTCAAACCGGCCTAGTTTTAAATAAATACATATTATTTATTTATTGAGATTCATTGTTTTAAATAATAAATATTGAGATTTTGATCCCATTAGATGGACTTCAAAAGTTAATGTGTTTTAAAATATAAAAACATGTTTTAATAACGGACCTTTCAACATTAATTAATTAAATTGATTAATGATTGGGTTGGACCCGAAAGTTTGAAAATAAAGTTCTTAGAAAAAAATTATTTGAACATGTCATTAAATTTGTTTTGACTGTCTAATTCTGGAAACACAAACGGATCTCAATTCGGACCCGTTCGGGGGAAAAACCGCATACCGTTCAGCTCAGGTTTTACACAACGGAGTAAAATTTTAGGGAGATAACTCCCCATCATATCCTCTCCAACACCACACTCTTCATCTCCCATAACCCCCCATTCATATCCCATCATAATTTCTTCATAAACTCCCATAACTCCTCATGGTTATAAAACTCCTCTTCCCTTTCATTTCTTTCATCATGTGTAACCTCCCCAAACCATAACACCCATCTCTTCCTCTCCCCTTGCATGTTCGGCCAGGCCTTAGCAACTCCAGAAGGTTTTATGGCAAGTAGATAGGGAGGTAGAAGAGGAGAAGATCACACGAGAAGTCGTACGTTGTTCGTCGTTCAATCGTTCATTCATTTGTTTGTTCATCGTCATCCAATCGTAGTTTCAACACATCATTTAGAGGTGAGTAGTTGTCTCCTCTAATTCTAGAACATCAAGTCATAATCTATGTTGTTATATTCATAGGAATATTGTACGCAACCTATGTAGAAAGTATGCGTGTTCGTAGGTTAACCATCCAACATACGTGTGTCCATGTTATCAAGTTATGTTCTCGTTAATATTAATGTTTTGAAACCTTGTAAGTTATTCAATTATCTAGCATGGAAATATAAACATTCGTTTCTAAAACTTCCAACGTTTTGATGACAAACAAACAGATTTAATGGAAGTCAGCGTCCCTTGATAATCGAGTTACAGAATAGTTCAATCGACTATCAGGCCACGCTAGACTCCTCAGTTGATTCAGCATAGCGTGATAATCGATTATCACATATGTGATAATCGACTATCAGGCCCTGCGGATTCTTGGATCTGAGTTGGCTTCACTGATAATCGATTATCACATAGGCAATAATCGATTATCAGGGCTCTCTGAACTTAGGACTTCCTGAACAAACAAACTTGACAATCGATTGTCATAGGGTGACAATCGACTATCACAGTCTGCGGGACTTTGGGGGCAGAAGCTGCACCGCATGATAATCGATTATCAATAGTAGACAATCGATTACGAGCCAGTTCTGAACCTAAGGCCATCATGTTGAACAAATTGTAATCAAACCCATATGTATGCGTTAAATTTAACTTCTTTCTTCAATCAATGCATTCAATTCATCATGTTCATCCTAAATGCATGTCCTAGGGTCATCATCATGTGCATACCGTTGTAAGGAGGTCAGGCTTTCGTGCACCTACTACAGTGGGCCCGTCTAGGAACCTTTGGGATCCAACGGGTTTCCATCAGGTGGGCTTTGTGTACGTACATGGTAGTCAGGCTACGGCTACCACCCAATTTTGCTAGTTTACTTGCGGCGTTTTGTCGAGCCCAGCTCATTACCGGAGTGCAGGGGTGATCCTGTCAAGTGAGACTAAGTCAGGGGTATCATGCATCAGGTAATATCGTCATCATGTATGTTCATGTCACGTCAACACTCAATGTGGTTGTCATTATCATGTATGTTCCCATCATGTCCATATTCAATGTGGTAGTATATCATTTTGTTATGTGTAATAATATCCCATCAAGTGCAAATTAATCAGTTAGTAAACATGTGGTTTTCCGTACGTTAAGTACATGTATTAACACGTGTATAATCACATGGGTTATCACTTCATGTTCTTTTGTTAGATTCACTCCTCAGCTTTTGCTGAGCGTGTAGTTGTTTTTGCTACACGCAGGTAGACATGACGGTACGGGTACTAACCCTAGAGGACAGTGATGATGGGAAGATGGGCGGTGCACGGACGAGTCTAATAATTATAATCATTTAATTAATTAATCATTTGGGCATGAACCCACCATATGTCGTTTTACTCATTTTGGACTTATTTATTTACTTCCGCTTTTACTCTGCATTTATATCACACACATTTTGGGATTAACTCCCTAGCATTTATTCCACTAATCAAAACACAACCGTTTTCTTATTAAATAATCATCAATGTTTTTGTAACGGACAGTTCTCGGACCGCCCATATAACCCTACCGGTCTGTCGGGTCGCGGGTGAACCAGGTCCACGGAAGGCGGGTGTTACAATTTGGTATCAGAGCCTAGTTCGATTTTGTGGAAAAAAAAAGAGAAAAACATATTTTGTCATCTTGGTCAAAGGGTTTTTCCAGAAAGTCCACATCCGCATCTCCCATCACATCACTCCCAGGGAAAGGTACACCGTTATTTTATTCACACGTATGTCATATTGTAATTAGTTCTGATTTAAGCGCTTCTTATTGAGAATGAGCCAAGCAGTAGGAAATGACGGATAGGTAGATCCACATAGGAGTTCCTGAGCACGTGAGCGCACAATGAGGCGTCAAACTAATTGCGTTATACGCTCATTTGTTCCTATTTTGATACTATGCGATTGTTAGATGAGTACCATCAGTACCGGAAGCGTGTCAAGCATTGACTCCAGTCGAACCTTCGTGCTTGGTAAGAGAGGAAAGAACACGAGGCAAAGTTACGATTCGAAAGAGTGCTACCAACGTGCACATCGCAAGGCACTTGTCCCAACCTAACATGTTCCTTGGATGAAATCCGTCAATTGTTCTTTAATTTTTTATGCCCTCATTTGCTTCACAAGAAAAAGTTTTGGGTAACGCACTATCTCCCTAAACACGTGAGGTGTGACTTGAAGAGAATTTCGGGGACGAAATTCCTTTAAGGGGGGATAATTGTAACGCCCTCAAACCGGCCTAGTTTTAAATAAATAAATATTACTCCGTATTTATTTATTGAGACTCATTGTTTTAAATAATAAATATTGAGATTTTGATCCCATTAGATGGACTTCAAAAGTTAATGTGTTTTAAAATATAAAAACATGTTTTAATAACGGACCTTTCAACATTAATTAATTAAATTAATTAATGATTGGGTTGGACCCGGAAGTTTGAAAATAAAGTTCTTAGAAAAAAATTATTTGAACATGTCATTAAATTCGTTTTGACTGTCTAATTCCGGAAACACAAACGGATCTCAATTCGGACCCGTTTGGGGGAAAAACCGCATACCGTTCAGCTCAGGTTTTACACAACGGAGTAAAATTTTAGGGAGATAACTCCCCATCATATCCTCTCCCACGCCACACTCTTCATCTCCCATAACCCCCCATTCATATCCCATCATAATTTCTTCATAAACTCCCATAACTCCTCATGGTTATAAAACTCCTCTTCCCTTTCATTTCTCTCATCATGTGTAACCTCCCCAAACCATAACACCCATCTCTTTCTCTCCCCTTGCATGTTCGGCCAGGCCTTAGCAACTCCAGAAGGTTTTATGGCAAGTAGATAGGGATGTAGAAGAGGAGAAGATCACACGAGAAGTCGTACGTTGTTCGTCGTTCAACCGTTCATTCATTTGTTCGTTCATCGTTATCCATTCGTAGTTTCAACACATCATTTAGAGGTGAGTAGTTGTCTCCTCTAATTCTAGAACATCAAGTCATAATCCATGTTGTTATATTCATAGGAATATTGTACGCAACCTACGTAGAAACTATGCGTGTTCGTAGGTTAACCATCCAACATACGTGTGTCCATGTTATCAAGTTATGTTCTCGTTAATATAAATGTTTTGAAACCTTGTAAGTTATTCAGTTATCTAGCATGGAAATATAAACATTCGTTTCTAAAACTTCCAACGTTTTGATGACAAACAAACAGATTTAATGGAAGTCAGCGTCCCTTGATAATCGAGTTACAGAATAGTACAATCGACTATCAGGCCACGCTGGACTCCTCAGTTGATTCAACATAGCGTGATAATCGATTATCACATATGTGATAATCGACTTTCAGGCCCTGCGGATTCTTGGATCTGAGGTTGCTTCACTGATAATCGATTATCACATAGGCAATAATCGATTATCAGGGCTCTCTGAACTTAGGACTTCCTGAACAAACAAACTTGACAATCGATTGTCATAGGGTGACAATCGACTATCACAGTCTGCGGGACTTTGGGGGCAGAAGCTGCACAGCATGATAATCGATTATCAGCCAGTTCTGAACCTAAGGCCATCATGTTGAACAAATTGTAATCAAACCCATATGTATGCATTAAATTTAACTTCTTTCTTCATTCAATGCATTCAATTCATCATGTTCATCCTAGACGCATGTCCTAGGGTCATCATCATTTGCATACCGCTGTAGGGAGGTCAGGCTTTCATGCGCCTACTACAGTGGGTTCATCCAGGAACCTTTGGGATCCAACGGGTTTCCATCAGGCGGGCTTTGTGTACGTACATGGTAGTCAGGCTACGGCTACCACCCAGTTTTGCTAGTTCACTTGCGACGTTTTGTTGAGCCCAGCTCATTACCGGAGTGCAGGGGTGATCCTGTCAAGTGAGACTAAGTCATGCATCAGGTCATATCGTCATCATGTATGTTCATGTCACATCAACACTCAATGTGGTTGTCATTATCATGTATGTTCCTATCATGTCCATATTCAATGTGGTAGTATATCATTTTGTTATGTGTAATAATATCCCATCAAGTGCAAATTAATCAGTTAGTAAACATGTGGTTTTCCGTACGTTAAGTACAGGTATTAACACGTGTATAATCACATGGGTTATCACTTCATGTTCTTTTGTTAGATTCACTCCTCAGCTTTTGCTGAGCATGTAGTTGTTTTTGCTACACGCAGGTAGACATGACGGTACGGGTACTAACCCTAGAGGACAGTGATGATGGGAAGATGGGCGGTGCACGGACGAGTCTAATAATTATAATCATTTAATTAATTAATCATTTGGGCATGAACCCACCATATGTCGTTTTACTCATTTTGGACTTATTTATTTACTTCCGCTTTTACTCTGCATTTATATCACACACGTTTTGGGATTAACTCCCTAGCATTTATTCCACTAATCAAAACACAACCGTTTTCTTATTAACTAATCATCAATGTTTTTGTAACGGACGGTTCTCGGACCGCCCATGTAACCCTACCGGTCCGTTGGGTCGCGGGTGAAACAGGTCCACGGAAGGCGGGTGTTACAGGAGGTTTTGACGATATTCCGGTGAAACTTCCGGCGAGGTTTATGGCTAGCTCCGGCGACCTCCAACTCTCTGGACAGCTCCACTCTACTCTCCACACTCTCAGGGACAAAATGGAAGAAGAAATAGAGAGAATGGTGAAGAAATGAGAGAATTGAGTTCTTTATATAGAAGAGGAGAAGAGAAGAAGACAGGGAAGATGAGCTGCTGTAACGCCTCAAAACCTGGCTTCGTATTTTTTTATTAATTTATATGATTAATTAGTTACTAAGTCGGTAAAAATGAAGATTATTTTCTAATTTGCGTATTTAATATGAGAGTTGACCTACCTTGTAGGGCTCGCTGTTCTAAACCCGACCGTACGAACGAATTGAGAATCGGACTTGCTGGGCCTATGATACGAATGCCGAATAAGGTAATTGGGCTTAAATACATCCTAACTGGTTAAAAAGTGTAAACTGGGCCCTAAAATTCTATTTAATTTTATATTAAATATGAAGGGGTTAGGAGACTTACCATCCTTCCATTTTTTTCCCGTTCGTGTCTGTGCTCTGCGTCCATTTCTCCTTCGTCGTTCCGTCAGCCAGCAGCAGCGTTGCCGAGCTCCGCCGACGCCGCCCTCCCCGAACGCCCTAGCCAGCATCGCCGCTCTCCCTTCCCCGTCGCACGGTAGATTCGGCTGCAATAGGGAGTGCAGCGGCGAGCTTCTCTCATTCGATTTGGTTCCTAATTCTTCAATAATTCGAGGTGATTTGTGATTCCTATACCTATAGTTGTCATTAATTCGTAGTTTAGGATCTTGTGGTACCAATTTTGTGTTTGATTGTGAAATTTGTGGTTGAATGTGCATTAGATCGGGTTAATTTGTGGTTGAACGGCGGCTGGTCGGCGTACTGGCAGTTTCCGGCGGGTCCGATTTGGACCCAATTGGTATGATTCGGATCCAATTGGTTAAATCGGGTTAATTCGGGTTTCAATTGGGATTGGTTTTTGTGCAAACGGGTCAGTTTAGATTCAATTGGGGCTGTCTAGGTAGTTGGGGCTGACCAAGTCGTGGGACCGACTGTCCGGGGGGTTGGGCCGGTAGGTCCGGCTATTAGGCCGGCTGCATTGGGCCATTGGGCCGGCAGGGTTGGGCCGGTTGAGTGGGGCTGCCTGAACGGGCAGCGGGTTAGGGCTGCCGGGTCGGTCCGGCAGGTTGTCGGCTGATCCGGTGGTGAATGATACTGCTCCGGCGGGGGAGCGGGCCTGAGGATCGATTCCTTGGTCTCAACTCCGCGCAGGTAAGTTGGGTTAATTGCAATTCGGGTTGTTTGATTATGCATGACGGTAATCGCGGGTCTTTGGCCTGGATAGGCCGCTACGTGACTTGTTGTGAGTTGTGAACTGAGATTTAAATTAAATTGATCTTGTTGGTGAATATTGTGGATTATGAATGATAAATAAGAATTATGCCACCTAGTATAATTAGGCAGGCCTGAATTGGATTGACTTATTGAATCACCAATAAGATATGCTAGGAAGTGGCCTTTGCGGGGCGTCGTTGCACCCTCGGGGGTCTTGGGTTAAAAACGTACGTACGAGAGTCCGCGACCTGTCCTGGGATCGCAGGGACAGAGGCTTCAACCCGCCCAAAGTGAATCTCCTTTGGGTTTATGAGTTGGCCCTTTTATATCATCGCTTGGGGTGCCATGACTCAAAGTAGTTGATGTGGAATAAAATAAGGACATGATATTCAAATGAAAGGTGTTAAAATAAATATGTTTATTTAAGCTGTTTTTCTCCGCGATCACATGCTGTTGTTATTTGTATGCTAACGTGGTGCTATTCTGTGAGTTAATGCTAGCTTAGGTATATTTTCACTCAGCAATTCGCTGAGCGTGTAGTCGATGTTGTTTGACTGCACGCAGGTAGGAACACAGATTTTGATGGGCAACCCGGAGGGCAGTGACGTGGTGGTGCGGCGTGGATGACTCCTATTACTTAAATAATTAAACTACATTATTTTATTTGGTTATATGGACTGTTGGATGTTACTTTGCTTTTATTATGCTTCCGCGACGTTTGGACTTGTTTTATTACTCCGATAAATTTTGGTTTGGTTTCAAACTCTCACAGATGAATTTTATAATTTATTAAGTTGATTTATTTTTTTTATAAATTATGCATGGGAATACCAATTTAGTAACAACCCGGTTCGCTAACCCGTTGGTTCGGGTTATGCGGGTTGGGGTGTTACATTTTGGTATCGGAGCATGTGGTTGTAAAAACGATTTTTTTTGGGCCACGAATGGTCTTTACTTAAATAAATTCACGTATAACGTTACTTTTGTTTATAAAAAATGTTATCAATTTCCAAAAAAAAATAAGAATAATGTTATGAATTTTTGGAAAAAAAGGAGCTACTATTTTAACACATATTGTATATACATGTGTTGAGCATCCACAACTTCACCGCGTCACTGTTCCGGGTGGTAATTTCTTAAGTCCTTGTTTGTTAATTGTTGCTTAATTTAGTAAAATCATAAATTGTAGAATGGATCCGAACGTGAACCTCAACGACAACCACTACGAGGGAGATAGCGTGTCTCCCTAGCAACTGAATGCGAACCAGAACCAGAATGCCCCTCATCAGGAAGCCCTGCACGGTGGACTTGCTGGGATCCCGCAGATGGATCCTGCTCTCCTGATGCAGCTCATGCAACAAATGTTGATCATGAATCAGAACGCATTGGCTAGGAAGCCCGAGCCAAGGATTACTTTGGAGAGATTGAGGAAGAATGGTGCTGAAGAGTTCCTCGGGGAGAACATCGCTGATCCGTTGGTAGCGTTCCGGTGGCTGGAGCGCGTACGTTGCGTGTTCGAGAACTTAAAGGTCCCCGTGGGTGAGTGGGCTGATCTTGCTGTGATGTTACTGCAGAACAACGCGTATGAGTGGTGGAAATGCACCACACGGAATGCCGACCACCCTCCCCAGTTGACGTGGGAGTATTTCGATCGCGTGTTCAGGGAGGAGTACATTCCGGAGTCTTTTGTTGAGGAAAAACGCGAGGAATTTATGCACCTGGAGATGGGGACCATGAGCCTTCCGGAATACCGGCAGCTCTTTGATCACCTGGCAGAGTTTGCTCACGATCTGGTGAATACTCCAAAGAGACGATGCGATAGATTTGTTAAGGGCATGCGCATGAACCTCCAGGAGGGTATGTCTACGGCGTCTAGGCAAGACTTTGGCGTCATGTATGAGCAGGCTAAGGAGGTGGTCAGAACCCGAGAGGGAGCAAAGCTGGTAGTGGAGAAAAAGGCAAACAAGATGCCGGTTCAGGTAGCCAGTGCTGGTAAGGCCTATTCGGGGAAGAGACCTCTGAGTGGGTCTAGTATTCAGTCGTCCAAGAAAGCCAAGTCAGGACCAGCTCACTCAGTGGCATCCAGCAGCAAGACAAGGCCGTCAAAGCATCCGATGTGTGAATCCTGTGGGAGGAACCATCCAGGGGAGTGTTGGAGGAGTTTAGGGTTGTGCATGGGATGCAGATAGTCTGGGCATTACAGAAGGGATTGTCCTACTAATCCTGGTCTTCCATTCCCCACGGCTACAGCATCCACTCAGACGACGGCTCCCCGACCTGCCTAGAGTCAGCGTTCGACGGCCGGGTCACAGCCACAGCGACCCCCGCAACAGCGGCAGCCTTAGGCTGCACCACATCAGCAGGGCAGGGCTCCAGCGAGGACATACGCTACGCAAGGGCGTGCTGATCCTAATCCTGACGTCATACTTGGTATGTTTACACTCTTTGGTTCGGATTTGTTAGCATTGATTGACCCTGGGTCTACACTGTCATATATATGTGTTCCTTTGCCTGCTAATTCTGTTGTCGCGAGAGGTCAGTTGGAGAGTCCGATGCTGGTGTCCAATCCCCTTGGGCACAGTATGAGCCTACATTAAGTTTACCGACAATGCCCTTTGACCGCGCGTGGGAAGATCTTTCTCGCAGATCTTATTGAACTTCCATACAAGGAATTTGACATTATCCTTAGAATGGATTGGCTTACCGAGCACCAGGCAGTCGTAGATTGCAGTTCAAGGACCGTACGGTTGATAGCACCGGATGGAGACACAATCATGATCGATGGGGAGTTATTTCCTAAGGCGCCTGAGTTTATCTCTTATATGCAAGCCAAGAGATTGGTCCGAAATAAGTGTGAGGCATTCCTATGCACTGTGAAAGATGTACGGAAGGAGCCACCTAGCCTTAAGGATATTCCTTCCGTACGTGATTTTCCTGACGTGTTTCCTGACGAGATACCAGGTCTGCCTCCCCCAAGGGAGGTAGAATTCTCCATTGACTTAGTTCCTGGTACGGAACCCATTTCGGCCACCCCCTATCGCATGGCTCCAGCAGAGATGAAGGAGTTAAAGGCGCAATTACAGGAGCTGCTGGATAGGGGATTCATCCGCCCAAGTGTCTCCCCTTGGGGCGCACTTGTCCTTTTTGTGCGAAAGAAGGATGGGTCTATGAGGCTTTGCATTGACTACCGACAGCTCAATAAGGTGACTGTTAAAAACCGTTATTCATTACCGCGCATTGATGATTTGTTTGATCAGCTACGTGGAGCCAGGGTGTTCTCGAAGATTGACTTAAGGTCCGGATATCATCAGGTTCCAGTAAAGAAGGAAGACATACCGAAGACAGCTTTCAGGACGCGTTACAGACATTATGAGTTCACCATAATGCCTTTTGGACTCACTAATGCTCTTGCTATCTTTATGGATCTAATGAATAGTGTCTTTCGGCCGTACTTGGATCAATTCGTCGTGGTCTTCATCGATGACATCCTTGTTTACTCAAAGAATGCCGAGGAACATGCGTTCCACTTGCAAAAAGTATTAACCATCCTGAGGGAGCAGGAACTCTATGCAAAGTTGCCCAAGTGTGAGTTTTGGCTTGAGGAGGTAACTTTCTTAGGTCACGTGATCTCCGCTGAAGGGGTGAAGGTTGACCCGAGTAAGATTTCCGCCATAGTTGACTGGAAGGTTCCCCGTAATGCTAGGGAAGTGAGAAGTTTCCTCAGACTGGCGGGGTACTACCGGCGGTTCGTGAAAGACTTCTCTGCGATTGCTTCCCCTCTTACTAAACTCCTACGGAAGGATGTGAGGTTTGTATGGACAGACGCATGCCAGAGCAGTTTTGATCGGCTGAAAGAGTGCTTGACTAAAGTCCCGGTGCTGATCAAGCCAGAACCGGGTCGTGAGTACACGATCTACAGTGATCCATCTTTTTGTGGATTGGGTTGTGTACTCATGCAAGAAGGTAGGGTGGTTGCCTATGCCTCGAGGCAGCTGAAACCCCATGAGGGTAATTATCCGACTCATGATTTGGAGCTAGCAGTAGTTGTTTTTTCCTTGAAAATCTGGCGACACTATGTGTTCGGTGAAAAGATTCTTATATATACCGATCATAAGAGTTTGAGGTATTTGTTGACCAAAAGGATCTGAACCTGAGACAGAGGCGGTGGTTAGAACTTCTCAAGGACTATGATTTCACCATCGAGTATCACCTGGGTAAGGCTAATGTGGTGGCTGACGCCTTGAGCCGCAAGCTGATAGCTGAACTCCATATACAACCAACGTTGGATACGCAAATCCGGAATGCTCAGGAGGACGACGAGTTCTGTCGCATGACACGGGACCTTGTCTCTAGTGGGAAGAGACCATAGTTTACTGTTGGTACTGATGGAATCTTGTTTTTCCGCAACCGTCTTGGGGTACCATGCGGGGCCGTGAGGGAGCGGCAGTTACGTGAGGCTCACGAGTCAGCATACACTATACATCCGGGAAGTAACAAGATGTACCACGACTTAAAGGGGAACTATTGGTGGCCTGTGATGAAGAAGGAAATTTGTGAGTGTACAGCTCGATGCTTGACATGTCAGCAGGTCAAAGCCGAACATCAAGTACCATCGGGATTGTTGCATTCGCCTTCTATTCCTGAGTGGAAGTGGGAGCGTATCACGATGGATTTCGTGATTGGGCTGCCCTTGTCTCCCCGTAAGAATGATGCTGTATGGGTCATCGTGGATCGTCTTACGAAATCTGTGCATTTTTTACCTGTGCGATGGGATATGTCACTACAGAAGTTAGCAGAGTTGTACCTCCGCGAAATTGTTCGGTTGCATGGGGTACCTGTATCCATTATCTCCGACAGAGACCCCCGTTTCACTTCAAAGTTCTGGAAGGGACTCCAGCAAGCCTTGGGTACAAAGTTAAACTTGAGCACTACCTTCCACCCTTAGACTGACGGTCAATCTGAGCGTGTGATACAGATACTTGAGGACATGATGAGAGCATGTGTGATTGACTTTGGGGAAAATTGGGAGCGATACTTGCCGTTGATGGAGTTTGCTTATAATAATAGTTATCAGGCGAGTATTCAAATGGCCCCATACGAGGCACTGTACGGGAGGAGGTGCAGAACACCAGTGTGCTGGACTGAATTGAGCAAGGCGAGGTTAGAAGGTCCCAAGCTTGTTCGTGAGACAGAAGAAAAGGTACGGTTCATCCGCAAGCGTTTGTAGACAGCATCAGATCGGCAAAAATCTTATGCGGACTTGAAGCATCGGGAGATTGTTAGAATAAAGGCCCAACGCTAGAGGGGGGGTGAATAGCGTTTAAAACAAAATCGCAGGAAATTAAAACGAGAGCGTTAAAGTAAAGAGCGTAAAGAAGGAGCACACCGGATTTTATCGTGGTTCACCACAACGTGTGGCTAATCCAGCCCCCCGAGAGACTCTCTCGAGCTACACTAACTCCGTTAAGCTTAAGGGTGCTTAACAAACCGATACAAATTGAGAACCCGAGTCACACGAGCCTCAATACCTTTGCTCGGAGATACCGCACTCCAAGACTTCTCACGAAGGAACAAGAAACTTCCTTCGAGTTTACAACAAGGGAACAAACTCCCTTAAAGTGTATGAAAACACTTAAACACTCAGGAATGAAACTCTCACAAAGAGTAGATATGAGTGAACTAGTAAACGCTCAAGAACACGACAATTTCTTCAAGAATTGGCTCTCAAATAGCTAAGAAAAATAGGAATGATTATGCAATGAAGGAGTATTGAAATGTTGAAGAATTGTGTTAAAAGAGAGGATTTGGGTGCCCTTTTATAGCCCAAAATGGGATAAACCCGTTGCTAAAGTTTCCAACAGGATGAAGACAAATTTTTCAGGGACACAGGCTGATAGTCGATTGTCAAACCATGATAATCGATTATCCAAAGATTCCCTGTCCAAAAATTTAAAATTCTATCCGTTGGAGGACAACGGTAACCCAGATAATCGATTGTCAACAAGTGATAATCGATTATTGGTCCTCTCTGAAGATTCTGGGTTTTGGCGGTAAGGCTGATAATCGATTATTGCAAATCTGATAATTGATTATTTAGTGCTTCAGAACTTGGAAGTTCAAAGCTGTAGTGGCTGATAGTCGATTGTCACTAAGGTGATAATCGATTATCACCCAGCTAAAGTCTAGCCAGCTGAAACCCGTTTTGAAAAACCGAGGTCCAAAAACGAAGCGTTCCCAAAAGTAAAAACCAAGTTTGAAAAACATTGTATATGGTATAAAATAGTGAAAACAAGACTTGTTTGGTAAAAACCAAGTCCTCAAGGTTTGTAAATCACGTGCGTACGGTTTTGACCGTTTTTCACGTGTTAGACCGATTGACCAAGATACAAAGGTGGTTTTTACAAAATAATTATTCGGGAACCTTTAAAATATGCTCAGAGATAAAAACAGGGTTTAAAATATTGAAAACCACGGAGTTGGTTCGGGCGCCAAAAAACCGAACGCCGACTTAGGTGGTTTTGGTTCTGAGCAAGGACCAGGGATTTTAATAATAAAAGAAGTCATCAAAAAATGTTTGTTTTGATGCACAAAAAATGTTTTATTGTTTGTAAAAATTGTTTTGACTTTTTGAGAACCGAGACTTGAATAAATTGTCGGTTTTGATCACAAAAGACCGACTCGACTAAGTTTTCAATTCTTGATCTTGTCCTTGAGTCTTTTAGGTCTTGTTCCAAGCCATTCTTCACGCCTTGAGTTATTCAACGAAACTCTTCATATCCACGGCGGTTTGGCAATTATCAAAACCTGTCAGAAATGAACACGACTTTAGTTTAACGTGCAAAGTGTGTTCCAACAGAGATTTCTTTTGAAGTGGGGGATAAGGTTTTTCTTAAAGTGTCACCTTGGAAAAAGGTTCTACGTTTTGGAAAGAGAGGAAAATTGAGTCCTCGTTTCATTGGGCCATATCCCATCACTACGAAGGTTGGCCCCGTAGCTTATCAGTTAGAGCTACCACCTGAGCTGAACAAGATTCACAACGGGTTCCATGTGTCTATGCTCCGACGTTACCGATCAGATCCGACTCATTAGTTACCTAAAGGCGCAGTGACTCTGGACGAAAACTTGACCTATGAGGAGGAGCTGGTGCAGATTTTAGCACGAGAAGTGAAAGAGTTAAGGAATAAGCGGGTGCCTCTAGTCAAAGTCTTGTAGCGTAACCATGCTGTCGAAGAGGCTACGTGGGAGACGGAGGAGTCCATGAGAGTTCAGTATCCTCACCTCTTCTGCGATGATGGTTAAGGTAATTTCGAGGACGAAATTCTTTTAAGGGAGAGAGAAATGTAGCGCCTCAAAACCCGGCTTGGTATTTTTAATTAATTTATATAATTAATTAGTTACTAAGTCGGTAAAAATGAAGATTATTTTCTAATTTGCGTATTTAATATGATAGTTGACCTACGTTCTAGGGCTCACTGTTCTGAACCCGACCGTACGAACGAATTGAGAATCGGACTTGCTGGGCCTAAGATACGAATGCCGAATAAGGTAATTGGGATTAAATACATCCTGACTGGTTAGGAAGTGTAAACTGGACCCTAAAATTCTATTTAATTTTATATTAAATATGAAGGGGTTAGGAGACTTACCATCCATCCGTTTTTTCCCGTTCGTGTCTCTGCTCTGCGTCCGTTTCTCCTTCGTCGTTCCGTCAGCCAGCAGCAGCGCCGCTGAGCTCCGCTGACGCCGCCCTCGCCGAACGCCCTAGCCGGCGTCGCCGCTCTCCCTTCCCCGTCGCACGGTAGATTCGGCCGCAACAGGGAGTGCAGCGGCGAGCTTCTCTCATTCGATTTGGTTCCTAATTCTTCAATAATTCGAGGTGATTTGTGATTCCTATACCTATAGTTGTCATTAATTCGTAGTTTAGGATCTTGTGGTAGCAATTTTGTGTTTGATTGTGAAACTGTGGTTGAATGTGCATTAGATTGGATTGGGGTTGTGTTGGGGGATGTTTTCCAGCGATTCGACGGAGGCTGGCCGGTGGTGGCTACGGCCGGCGTACGGGCAGTTTCCGGCGGGTCCGATTTGGACCCAATTGGTTTGATTTGGATCCAATTGGTTAAACCGGGTTAATTCGGGTTTCAATTGGGATTGGTTTTTGTGCAAATGGGTCGGCTTAAATTCAATTGGGGCTGTCTGGGCAGTTGGGGCTGACCAGGTCGTGGGACTGACTGTCCGGGGTGTTGGGCCATTGGGCCAGCAGCGTTGGGCCGGTTGAGTAGGGCTACCTGAACGGGCAGTGGGTTGGGGCTGCCGGGTCGGTCCGGCAGGTTGTCGGCTGATCCAGTGGTGAATGATACTGCTCCGGCGGGGGCAGCGGGCCCGAGGATCGATTCCTTGATCTCGACTCCGCGCAGGTAAGTTGGGTTAATTGCAATTCGGGTTGTTTGATTATGCATGATGGTAATCGCGGGTCTTTGGCCCGGATAGGCCGCTACGTGACTTGTTGTGAGTTGTGAACTGAGATTTAAATTAAATTGATCTTGTTGGTGAATATTGTGGATTATGAATGATAAATAGGAATTATGCCACCTAGTATAATTAGGCAGGCCTGAATTGGATTGACTTACTGAATCACCAATAAGATATGCTAGGAAGTGGCCTTTGCGGGGCGTCGTTGCACCCTCGGGGGTCTTGGGTTAAAAACGTACGTACGAGAGTCCGCGACCTGTCTTGGCATCGCAGGGACAGGGGCTTGAACCCGCCCAAAGTGAATCTCCTTTGGGTTTATGAGCTGGCCCTTTTATAGCATCGCTTGGGGTGCCATGACTCAAAGTAGTTGATGTGGAATAAAATAAGGACATGATATTCAAATGAAAGGTGTTAAAATAAATATGTTTATTTAAGCTGTTTTTCTCCGCGATCACATGCTGTTGTTATTTGTGTGCTAACGTGGTGCTATTCTGTGAGTTAATGCTAGCTTAGGTATATTTTCACTCAGCAATTCGCTGAGCGTGTAGTCATTGTTGTTTGACTGCACGCAGGTAGGAACACAGATTTTGATGGGCAACCCGGAGGGCAGTGATGTGGTGGTGCGGCGTGGATGACTCCTATTACTTAAATAATTAAACTACATTATTTTATTTGGTTATATGGACTATTGGATGTTACTTTGCTTTTATTATGCTTCCGCGACGTTTGGACTTGTTTTATTACTCCGATAAATTTTGGTTTGGTTTCGAACTCTCACAGATGAATTTTATAATTTATTCAGTTGATTTATTTTTTATTATAAATTATGCATGCGAATACCAATTTAGTAACAACCCGGTTCGCTAACCCGTTGGTTCGTGTTATGCGGGTTGGGGTGTTACAGCTGCTGCTGCGTAGGATTCCCAATTCACGTTCTCATTCGGCAGAGATGTGATTTTTAGGCGATTCTGCACGTTACTTCTCTGATTGGGACTAATTCGGTCCCAGTCGGGGTACACTTTTTGGTCCAACATTCTCTGAATTGAAATCCGTTTGCACCGTTGCGATCGTACAATTAAACTCTATCCAACGATATAATTTTTATATTTATTCGTTATACTTTTTCCGATATCATATTTTTGGTGTTTGACTTTGGCAGAGTCAAAATTGGTTTGTTTGACCTTTACTAAAAATAATGCTCATACAAAATTCATATTATTTATTCTCATGATTTATTTCAATAAATCATTTCAAAGTTCATAAACAAATTTCTTCATTTATCCTTGATTTGGGTTTGTACTCAGATTTCCAATTAAAGTCACATAATAAGTCAACATTTTGGATTTATCTCTATGAGATTTATCCGGATGGTAATATTTTATATATAAAACACATACTATTTTGGCCTAAAGCCCAGCAATAATTTATTTTAATCGAAATAAATTTGATTAATGGAATAACTATCTTATTAATAATTCTAGGGTATGTTTTGGGGCGTTACAGAATCAATGTCCAGACCAAGGCATGTGTGGGAGCAATGTTGGCAGTATACGGGAGATGATGTTTTATACCGGCAACGTCGTTTGTTCGATCATGAAGGTATTTTTTTCTAATATTATAATGATTTCAAATAAAAACAATATGACTAACACTTTATAAATTTTAACTAGGTCTAATTCTTACTGATGATGAGATTCAAAGCCATATTCTATGTGATCTTGAAGACTTGCTAAGGAGTCGTGGTAAGAGCCTTCGCGATTACCCAAATATGCCTCAAGCGAACCTCCAGAGAATTTGGACTTCAGCCAATCGATTGATTTTTGATGAAATGCAATACGATCGAATAGCATTGACAATCGAGCACACCAAACTATTGCGTTCACTGAACGATGAACAACGTCTAGCGTATGAAGTAGTAATGCAATCCGTTCAAACAAATGCTGGCAAAGTTTTCTTTCTGTATGGATATGGAGGCACTGGCAAGACATATGTCTGGAGAACATTATCAGCTGCAATACGATGTCAAGGTGATATAGTACTGAATGTTGCGTCAAGTGGAATAACATCGTTACTGTTGCCAGGTGGTAGAACGACTCACTCGCGTTTTAAACTCCCATTGATTCCAGATGAAAACTCTACTTGCAACATAAAGCAAGGCTCTCCGCTAGCACAACTCTTGGTGAAAGCGAAATTAATCATTTGGGATGAAGCCCCTATGACACACAAGTATTGCTTCGAAGCTTTGGATAGAAGTTTGCGCAATATTCTACGCTTTTCTAATCCAATGAGTGAACAACAAACTTTCGGAGGAAAAACAATTGTCTTTGGTAGAGATTTTCATCAAATTTTGCCAGTTATTCCAAAAGGAACGAGACAGGACATCGTTAACTCAACGATTAATTCTTCACACATTTGGAAAGACTGCACAGTGTTGCGTTTGACGAAAAACATGCGGCTGCAATCAATGATTCATGATAGTGGTTATGATCAATCATTTGAATTCAGCAAATGGATTGAGAGTATTGGTGACGGGAACGCAGGTGATGAACATGACGGCTATGCTGAGGTGATAATTCCTGATGACATGTTACTTCCGTCTTCTGAAGATCCAATAGCCACTATAGTGAATTCAACTTATCCAGACTTTCAAAAAATAGCCAATGAACTTAGCTACTTATAGGAGCGCGCAATTTTGGCTCTTTCATTGGATGTCGTCGATTCCATAAATGAATGTATGACAGCGATGAATCCAAGCAGCGAGACTCGAACATACCTTAGTTCTGATAAAGTTGAGAACTCGGATTGGAGTTCAAGTTTTTTTGGTGACCTACACTCTCCCGAATTCTTAAATAAGATTCGTGCTTCTGGTGTACCGAATCATGAATTAACTCTGAAGGTAGGCACGCCTATTATGTTGTTGAGAAATATTGACCATTCAATGAGTTTATGTAATGGTACACGGTTGATAGTAACCCGGTTGGTTAATCACTCAATACAAGGAAAAATATTACTAGGAAGCCACATGGGCGAAGAAGTTTTTATTCCAAGACTATCATTAACCCCATCCGATACAAGAATTTCTTTCAATTTTCAAAGAAGATAATTCTCTGTGGTTACTTCGTACGCAATGACGATTAACAAGAGCAGGGACAATCTCTGAAACATGTTGGACTACTGTTACGAAAACCTGTGTTTAGTCATGGACAGCTCTATGTTGCAATTTTAAGAGTAACTAATCGTAGTAGATTGGAGATTCTGATATGCAATGAAGACAATATTCCCACAAAGACTACAAATAATGTAGTATATAAAGAATTCTTTCGAAATTTGTAAAACATTGATGTTCTGTACTTTTAAATAATATAATCTCTATATTTTATTGCATCTCATTTTTATCATTAAAAAGTAATTTGAATTTAATAACATAAAAAGAAGTAAACAAGTAAAGTTAAAAAAGAACCAAAATAGTAACCATGATAATTTTTTTGGGAAGGGGAGGGATATTAAATAAAGTCTTTTTTTGGGAAGGTGAGAGCCGTCTTTATTTGTGCCTTCTTAAATTTCACACAAAGGCCGTGTGCTCTGATTTTGAGGGGAGAAGGGATCGTCATCATTTCTATACTCCGTATTAGGTTCTGCTGCGACAATACCATCCTCTGCTAAGTGACGATGGCACAAGGCTCCTTTACTCCGACAACAAAGAGGTTTTCTCATTCTCTTTCTTTGATTATTTTAATTTCAATTCTCAATTATGAACGCGCAGCACTGTTTTCTCAGGTACGCGGTTGTCACCGGATCAAACAAAGGGATCGGGTTTGAAGTTTGTAGGCAGTTGGCTTCTAGTGGGATTTTTGTGGTTCTAACTGCGAGAGATGAAAAGAAGGGACTTGAAGCTCTTCAAAAGCTTAAGGATTGTGGCGTCTCCGGCGACTTACTCGGTTTCCATCAGCTTGATGTGGTAGACCCTCACAGTGTTGCTAATTTAGCTGATTTTGTCAAAATCCATTTTGGAAAACTGGATATTTTGGTGAGCTACTTTAATTTGAATTTTTTTCCCCTGTTGTTCCTTTGGGATGGATTTATTATGTTTCTTATTCTTTGTGTTAGAATATCAAACTTCTTTTGTGTTCCTAATGTTGGGAACAAACTGATTCCCACACCTGAGGGAGAAGGATACTTAGACCAAAATATAAGTTTCAACCCAACTTTATTGGAGTTGATTATATGAGGCTTTTTGGAGGTGTCCAAAAATAAATCTTGGGAGTACCCTATGAAAAAGAATTACCTATGAAGAATCTTTATTTTGAAACCCTGTGCAGGTGAACAATGCTGGCATTTCTGGAATAGTATATACACCTGATAATTTTCGAAGAGGTGTTGAGCTCAGTGGAGATTGGGTAAATTATAACCCATCAATTTCTTCCTTTATTGTCTTGTTGATGCATTAACAATTTACTGGACATAATTACCATACCGTTTTGACACCCAAATCTTTTATAAAATTTAGAAAAATTGGTGTTTTAACATATCTGACCTTGACCTTATATAAGTACCTGTCCCCGTCGTTGCAACTTAGACCCCATGGGTCTGCGATAAATCACGAAATCATCAATCCCACATACAGTTTTTAATTGTATAGGTTGGTGTTACTGAGCTTCTCATATGCAGCCTGTTTGTGACTCTATTTTGGAAAATTTCCTTAAAAACTACTCCACAGTACAGTTTCTTTCTATTGAATATGACTCTCTTTTGGGATTGATGGTGCATAAGTCATGTGTCCATTCGATGCAGCCAGATGGAAAGGAAGTTCGTTGGAATGAAATGGTGAGTCAGAATTTGGACTTAGCCGAACAATGCCTCAAAACAAACTACTATGGTGCAAAAGGAATGGTCGAGGCACTTGCTCCCCTGCTGCAGTCATCTGATTCTGCAACCATAGTCAATGTTTCATCGGGATTGGGTCTGTTGAAGAACATACCCAACCAATGGGCAAAAGGGCTGTTGAGTGATGCTGAAAACCTCTCAGAAGAGAGAGTGGATGAAGTGGGGAAGCAATTTCTGAAGGATTTCAAGGAAGGGTTGCTAGAAGCCAATGGGTGGCCACAATATTTCTCAACCTACATCGTTGCAAAAGCGTGTATGAATGCCTACACAAGGGTTCTGGCGAAAAAACATCCCAGCTTTCGCATCAATGCTGTAGCTCCCGGGTTTTGCAAGACTGACATAACCCTCAATCTTGGTTCTTTAACTGCGGCGCAAGGAGCCGAGTATGTTGTGAGGGCAGCACTGCTGCCTAAGGATGGTCCTTCTGGCTGTTTGTTCAATATGCAAGAAATGTCATCTTTCTGAAAAATCATTGAGTGTGACACGAAAACTATGTACTAGTTTATAATTCCCTGTGTTATGTAGAGACATCTTTGTCCTTTGTGAATAAAGCGAAGTGTTATTCGGAAATAATGCAGAAATTGCAATTTGATCTTCGTTTCAGTCCATAATCTTAGTCAAGATGGCAAGGCTACATTAGCTCTCATGATTGTTATTTTTGCATATTAGGAACAAATTTTTATGTATATATGGACGGAAATAAACTGAAGTCTAGTTCCATGGATACACACACACACACACATACATATATATACCTTTAAAAAAATAGAGACCTTATGCACTTTACCATTGAATAAATAAAGCAATTATTTACATAAATTATAGACTTTTTGAATCATATAAATTATAACATACGGAGAAATGTCTATAAACATAATTTTATTTACAACTGCTATTTATGAACAATTAAATTTTTCAAACATTTTTTGAAATCAACAGCTGGTTAGAACTGCTGACCCAGCCAATCGTTCAAACGAGTCAACACAAATAGCCAATAACCACCTACCAACAATCGATTTCCAAACAAGACCTTTATGTCTTGGTGTCGAAATACATAGAGTGACTCGGAGATATGTTGCTACTGCAAAATACATAGTATATTCATATTCATGAAAGTTTTTTTTTAATCTTCGCCTGTTTGCCTAGCCGGCTTGTTCGGGACTAGAGCCCGCATTGAAGATACAATGTAGACCAACCACGCCTTTGAGCTTCAATTTTTTTAATTTATAATCCTTCCGTCCTACAAAAAATTACCCATTTTGAATATTACTTGGTCAAACATTTACATATTTTGACTACAAATTATGAGAAAAGTACATTGAATTACAATATATATTTAATATAATTGGATTCATCTTAGGATCTAGTTTTGATATATCAAATTTTTATAACATTTCATTATTTAGATTTTATTTAATTTATGGCCAAAACGTGTAACAGTTTGACCAAAAATACATCAAATTGGGTAATGTTTAGTGGGATGGAGGGAGTATTACATATTAGCACAATAAAATAACATTTTGAAACAATTCAACAAAATAAATATAATAAAAATATTTCTACATTAATATACGAAGTAGATTACAGTTTTTTGTTTAATTGAAGTTCAAGATTCATCTTGTTTGATTCGGAAAAATAAAATTAAACTTGACAATTAAATATAGTGGGACTGAAAGAATACATGATTTCCTACTTCTGTTTTTTAAAACAGTTCTTTAATTTTTTCTTTTCTTTAAAATGCAAGTTACTTAAGTCATATTTTTCTTTTTTCTTCGACCCTAAAGATGTACTCCCTCCGTCCCAAAAAGTCTTTCCTGTTTCATTTTTTGCGCATCCCATAAAATACTTCTACCGACATCTAAAATGTCTAAAATTTACAATATTTCTTCTTTGTTGTGGGTAGAAGTTATTTTGAAAGTTTTTTTGGCATTCAAGGCGTGATAGAAGTATTTTATGAGATGCGCAAAAAATGAAACATGAAAGACTTTTTGGGACGGAGGGAGTAATTAAGAAGCTAAATTACAAAAATAAATTTTCCATAGCTGTTTACACTAAAGAATGAAGCCTTTGATATGCTTTTGTATAAAAGTGTGTGCAAGGTAGAAAACATTTTTTAACCATGCATCGTGCGTGTCTATTGACCTACTTCTTATCCCTTGCACCGTAGCACATCTGCACATGCCTTCTATCTCTTGTCTCTAAACCATTCATGATTTAGAAATCACTCCTAATACGATTAAAACATTATACTAATCCAAAAAAATAGGAATTCAAGTCTTTTTATCTCCCGCCACATTCTTTCTTTCTCTCTAATTTTGTCCTGTTTTTCCTTTTCACGTCACCATTCATCTCCATCTTTCCCATCATTTTTGCTGAAGGAGAGTGTCCTCCCCCACAAATGAGAAGAAGAACAAGAAGCCTCATGTTTGGAACAACACGCGCCCTAACTCTTGGAACTAGAGGGGCTTTTATTTTTCTTACTAAATTCCAACCTCCAATATTTGATCTTTAATGTATTTACTAAACTAGATTATTTGGTATTTTAACTTGTCTAAAAAGTTAAAATGAAAATGGGCTTGACATTTACAAACTCTTTTGTGAATCACATATTTTTTTATTGTGTATATTTTATTTTACTTGAAATAAAAATAGTTTTTTTATCTTTTTCTTTTTTATTATATTTTTCTATTCTTTTTTCTTTTACTTTGTAAAAAGTATTTTATTTTAAAAAAATATTTTTTATTGTACATGGAGTTATTAACTTCCTATGTACTCCCTCCGTCCCCCAGTTTTTGTCCACTTTTGACTTTTGAAACTGTTTATCTAAGCAATTTGACTCATCAAATTTTCTCATTGTGTAAGCATAAATATAGTCATGTGTGATCTTGTTTGATTTGTCATAACATATAGATTATCAATATATAATTTTTATAATTTTTTAATATACAAATTACAAGATAAAATGAATTAAAGAAGTGCATTGGATGGTGTGTAAAAATGAAAGTGAACAAATACTCTGGGACGGAGGGATTATTTCATTTTTCCTTATGCGGCCCATTATCCTTTTGTTTTTAATCATGTTTAAAGAAATAAAACATAGAGAAAATACTAAAATATGATATGAGTTCCATGTTTTTATTCTCTAAATATGAGTTCGCATTGTGATAATATGACACTCTACATAGGCATTTGTTGTAATATACATGGTCATACTTGGTAATGTAAATGTATTTAATTCATATTTTATGAATAAAAATATGAAACTTCTAATTTGTTATATTTTCATTTTTTCACTCCTACTTTAGAGAAAGTACTAACGTAGGAGCTCTTTGTTTTTATTTCCAAAATAAGAGTTTGTACTGTAGTAATGTGACATGTGAACAAGTGGACATGTGGTTCAAATACTTATGGTCTTGTGGACATGTAGCGCGACTAGTGAGGAAAAAAACGGGTCTGTGTCACAAATGTAGAGGGGTATTTTGGGTATGGTGATGCAAAGTTACTCCTATTTGGAGAATTTATGTTTTGAACTTCTATTTAGGTATATTTTCTATGTTTTAGTCTTATTTAAATTTTTTTCCTTCAAGATTTCTAAAACTAACCTAGCAAAAGAAAAATCGTTTTCCATACCCTTAAAAAAGTACTCCATCCCTCCTTAAAAGATTGCCAAAATTTGATTTTTTTATTAAATTGTAATGCCCTTTAACCACGAATTAGATATAGTTTAAAATAATTAAATATTATAAAAATTTGACATTTTAAAATTATATTTTAAAATAAATCTCATTTCACTAAATTTATATTATAACTATATATATACTTTTTCTAAAATTTTTAGTTAAAAGGTGCCATAATTTGATTGAAAATGTCAAACTGTGACATTCTGTTGGGGACTGAGTGTAAATTAAAGTAAAAGAAAAAAAATGGAGAGCTAAAGAAGATAAACACGATGATCCAAGTGGGATCCTATTCAATTTTCTTTCTTTCGTTTTTCGTCCCCCTATTATTATCTCATTCCAATTTATGATATTTGTTTGGACTTTTTAATGAATCTATCTGAATATTTGTAAAAAATTAAAAAATAAAAATTAGACACAAAATTTTACAAAATTGTTGATGGCATAACTTTATTTTTTAAATGTAATACTCCGTATATAATACTTTCTCCATTTCTAAAAAGATTCTCGTTTGGATTTTTGAGAAATGTTAGGAAAACATATTTTGTCTTTGACTTTTCAATTTTATTTTGAGAAATTTATTTAAATAGTACTAAACCATCACTAGACATTGTTTCCGCCACTAGACATTATTCAAGTACTCTTTAGGGAATAAAAAAATTTAAATACTAAATTGGAAAATGATATATGTTTTAGTACTATTTAGTGTAAATTTCACTTTTATTTTTAGATATGATGATTAAAAATAGGATGTGATATGTAGATTAATAGTAAATAACGATTATGCGATATGTATAGAAATAATTCGTATGGATAAAAACGATTTTTATTGGAAAATCGAAGTGTTTGTGGGTTGAGAAAAGAGTGAAAGAGAAACTGTTTTGTGAAAGGAGGGAGTACATAAAAATATACAAATAAAATAGATCTAAATTATTAAAGGCAAATTCTTCTATGGTCCTAGGTACATGCTCGTTTTATGGGCCTTGGTGCATTCATATTGAGAACGAATTGGGGGATTTTGGCAGAAAAAGATAAGTTCCACTCCTAGTCCATGAAAAGTTTGAGAACATTCATATTTTACGTGTGGACTTTAAGATTACAGAAAAACTATTTTCAAATAGTTTTTTTACCAAATATTCTTAAGGATCAGCCAACACAACTTGCTAAATAGCTATTCAGAATAGCTGAAACAAACAGCCAACATCCATACAAGGAGGAGGAGGAAGAAGAAGAAGAAGAAGAATAAGAAGAAGAAGAAGAATCTTTTATGATTGTCTAGAACTTATAAAATAATGTTGAATTTCCTTAAATCTCCTTTGTTTTATTTAGAATTTGCTATCTCATTTTCTAATGCTTTAAAAGAGGTTGCTTAAACTATGAAAACAACATATTCCCACTCTTACATTAAATAAAATTTATTTTTAGTTCATCATTCATGACTATCTAGAGTATTCCATTATCTCTATTTCTGTGATCTGTAACTTATTTCATATATAAAAATATTGTTTTTTTTGAAATCTTTGCTATGTCGTGTGGTACGCGAAAAAGAAAAACACGTAGATCCTGTTATAACAAAATGATCTAAACTTGCCACTGTCTTTGCTTTAATGGAAGATAGAGTTTTTGTAGAGTTTTGGTTTGTCATTTTTAATGGGAAGCAGTGGCTTAGTACACTACAAATCTCTATAAACCCTTAATATGTGCATTCTTTTTAAGTCTTTGATACGTTATAAGATATTATTTGTTATCTTTCAACAAAATTGATAAAGATCCTAAACTTATGTAGAGCTAAATTTCCTCAGATCTCCATTGTTTTATTTAGAATTTGCTAAGGAACCTGAATTCTCACATTTTCTAAAGCTTTAAGAGAACTTGCTGAAGCTTATGAATTCATGAATTTCTTGATCCATTCATTTATTTTATTAGCTAAAACATGCATATATTTCAAGGCATGGCCAGTAGTCTTGGTGGGGGGCGGTTAAAACATAGAACTTTCAACATACTTTTTACAAATACATTTCAAATGTTCATTCCCAGGTATAAAATAATAAAGAACACTTTATTGATTGAATGAATAAGAGAGGAATACAAAGTATGTATTTATAGGTGGAGGAATATAATCTAGAATCCTCCACATTAATGACTAAGAGGGTGTTTGGTAGTGCGTTGCTTTTAACAATTTAGCTTCTGCTTTGAGTGGAAGTGATTTTACTCTGTTTGGCATGTCAGCTTCTGCTTTTCACCAACATTATTTTGTACATGGAACACCGTTTCGGAGAAGCAGGTATGAGGTGCTTTTGCTTTCAGCTTTTGTAGAAATTACTTTATCAATAAGCCAATTACTCCCAAACACTCTCTAATTTAGATAAGTAATATTATATAATAATAACTCTAACTATAATAGGTAACAACTATAATTATAATATATAATATTAAATATATTAAATAATTGATATATTTAACATGCTCCCAACGTCCTGAACGATGAAGATTAAACACCAACTTTAAATTGAATGATTACCATAGTCGTGATTAGAAACTAGAGACACATCTTCGACTAGAGCAGACTGAATGCATCCGGACCATAAGAGAAGAAGAAAGATTGTTGGGAAAGAAATGTGCATGCTTCGAGAAAGATGGGAGAAGAGCCGCTGCGGACAAACTCATGCTGCTGACGTTGCAGAAGGGAGAAGATTGACGTGCGCTGGAGTCGTGCGTGACTGGGTTAGAGAAGAAACACAAGGAATCAGGTACTTCCAGATTTGCATGTTGATCGAAGATCTGCTCACTAAGCAGATTGAGGTGATGATATGATCTAAAATCAGGAAGCAGTGGTGATGGATCCGGAGCCGGATGGAGGAGTATGGAAGATCATTATTGGAGGAACAAATGGGAGTGAGGCCACCGTCACTGGATAAATCACTGGCGACGGCAGCGGAGGAAGTGGAATGTATTAGGTCACCAAGAGCAAAGGCTGCGATACCATGTAAAAATAATAAAAAATGCTTTATTGATTGAATGATTTCAACAATACAAAACAATGGATATATAGGTGGAGTTGAAGTATTCTAGAATTCTCCATATTAATGGCTAGATAAATAAGGAAATATTGTATAATAATAGCTCTTGCTATAATAGGTAACAACCATAATTATAATATATAATACTAAATATATTAAAATAATTAATATATTTAACATGCTACCAACGTCTTGGGCGGTGAAGATTGATGATACGAACTCGTATCGGATAGGGAAGACTCAGAGCGTCTTCGAGCTCTTGAGAATATGAGACGAGGAAAAAGAAGAAGAATTGAGGTGAAGAGGGAATCGGCGAACCGAGAGGGGAGAAGGAATTAGGGTTTTGAGTTGTTTATTGATTGATTAACTCTAAATGGGGTTACATCTCTTTATATAGGGGAGAAGGAAACCATAACGCTAACTTGACGGTTCAATAAAAGCGACGAGGAAAAGAACCATAAAGAAACCTCGAAGGAGCTTATAATTCCGCTCACCTAATAAAACCTAAATTACATTAATAATAATAATACTATTAAATATCCTACTCTACTATCCATAACAATTGAATGCCAACTTTTACTTGAATCGTGACGAGAATTGTAATTAGAAGCTAAAGGCATATCTTCGGCTTGAGCATACTGAATGCATCCGGCCCAAAAAAGAAGAAGAAAGATTGCCGGGAAAGAGATCTGACGGCGCTGATGAGGAGAGGAGAAAAGTCATTGTGAACAGACTCATGCTGCTGACGTCAAAAGAGGGAGAAGGTTGACGTGCACTAGTGTCGTGCACGACTAATTTAGAAGAGAAACAAAAAGAATGAAGTGTTGCTAGGGGTTCTTGTTAACTGAAGACATGCCTACTGAGCAAGTTGATGTGACAATCTCATCTTAAATCAAGAAGCGGTAGTGATGGATCTAGAAACAGACGGTTGTGGTTGGCTGGGAATATATTTTTTTGCTAGATGGAATTATGAAAGAATTAGGATCAAAGGAAGAACAAGCTTAGTGAAAGTGGGGCCGCCGTCGCTGGACAAACCACCGGCGGCGGCGGCGGTAGAAGCAAAAACTATTAGGTCACCAAGAGCACAGGATTTGATACCATGTAAAATAATAAAGAACGCTTTATTGATTGAATGATTTCAACAATACAAAACAATGGATATATAGGTGGAGTTGGAGTATTCTAGAATTCTCCATATTAATGCCTAGATAAATAAGTATAATATTGTATAATAATTATTCTAGCTATAATACGTAACAACCATAATTATAATATATAATACTAAATATATTAAAATAATTCATATATTTAACATGCTACCAATGTCTTGGGAGGTGAAGATTGAACGCCAAATATAGACAAAGATTTATGCAGAAGGAATAAAGGAATTTACAAATTGAAGGTTCAAGCACAAATACATCACTTTGTGAACGACTTACTTCCTGATGGCTCTCCACCTCAAAATTTACAACTCTATTTTTTTGATACGATCACCAAGTTGAGAGTAGAATACAAACAACAGATCGATTAGACAAAGACATTGTATCTGCTCTTGTTGAAGTGATTTAAGACAACCCATATGCTCAATTGTTTAAGAGCATGAAAGACATATGTGATGATGCAGAATTTCACATGAAATTACATAACCATCCAAGTCTACACAACGAGTTTATAATGCTCCAACTGCCTCACAAGTTGCTGCAATATGGGTGGAAGATAACAACACTGGAAGTCCAGATAGCAAACACATTCTTGTATATGCTCACAGTGGTAGATCACAGAACATACAATATTTTTATGGTTGTTATGATCCTTTACAATATTCATTGTTGTTTGCTCATGGAGAGGTGGGTTGGGATACATGCATTGATAGAGTCTTATCAGAAACGCAACATCATTTAGCAAGAAATACATAAATACCCTCAGTACTGTCAAGTCTTAGCGTTGCACATACTGCTCAGGAGATAATACAAATCGAAGAAGATAATATTCAAAGTGGAAAGAAGAGAAAAACTGTTTCATGTAGAGAATATTATGCTTATAAATTCTAAATACGCCATGATGATTCTAGTTATTTGTTACACACAGGAAGGCTTTTACAACAGTTTATGGTTGATGTGTATGTTAAGATTGAGACTCAACGCTTAAATTATTATAGACTCAAACAACTTGACCTCAAATCCGAATCATATCAAGGCGTTGTTGATGGCATGCATATGGGTATAGTATACGGTGATGATGTTGGCCAACGTGTTGTTCTACCTGCTTCATTCATCGATGGACCTTGGGATATGCGTAAACGTTACATAGACGCAATGGCAATTGTTCAGCAATATGGGAAACCAGATTTATTTGTCACCATGACGTCTAATCATAATTGGCCTGAAATCAAGGAACATCTCCAACACAGAGATGACGCACAAAATAGACCAGATTTTGTATGTCGGACATTTCACGCACGTTTACAAAAAATAAAAAATGACATAAACATGAAGAACTTCTTTGGGGAAGTTGCGGCATTTACACACACAGATATATATATATATATACATATATATATATATATATATATATATATATATATATATATATATATATATATATATATATATATATATATATATATATATATATATATATATATATATATCTGTGTGTGTGTTATTGAAGTTCCAAAACATGGCCTTCCTCATGCACATTTTATCATAATCCTAAAAGTTTCTTCAAAAATAAAAACTCCTGTTTCATGTGACAAATTTGTTTGTGTAGAAATACCTGACGCTATTCACTTGTAAAAAAACACATGATACATGGGCCTTGTGGGGCCCTCAATCAAAGTTGCTCATGTATGACGAAAAAAGGGACGACAAACAGCCGCTTGTAGAAGCAAATATCCAAGATCTTTAATAGAGGAAACATCATTTTGTGAAGATTGATTCCCAATATAACGTAGGAGGAGAATCACTCATAGATAGAGTTGAGTCATGCCCGTAGGTAGTGGCTCTAAGTTTAAGATAAGATTATGGATAATGATGAATTGGCCTTAGGCTTGAATAGGTTATTTGCTAGTGTTGGACATGAGCTATTGTGATGACTTAAATGTTGAATTGATAACTTATGCAACTGAAGAATCGAGGTAAGTAACATATTGTGTGAATTGTTGATGTCGTTGATATTACTAATGTGTACTTGTGTGCATGATATTATATGGAATTATGAGCTAGTGGGTTCGTCGATGTACGTAGTCGAAACATTAGATATTTCTCACTTAGCTTCAATGTAGAGCGTGTAGTCCTCCGTCCTATTTGCCACACATAGGTAACATGAATGATGAATAAGGAACTATCCTAGAGGGCAGAGAGGTGGATGGATGATGGCTGAGAAGTTATCTAGTTTAATTATTGAATTTAAATTAATTATTTTTTTAAAGGGAACTAGAAGAAAATTTGTATTTTGTTGCATTTTATTTTGGTACACATAACCAAGTGGTGTAAATTTTTTATGTGTAGTTGGTGTCTCCACACTAAAAAGTGCGGGGGCTTTATAAGTGTACCCTAAAAAAAGGTTTCTCTTATAAAAATGTCCAAAAAAGGTTTGATATTATGAGACTACCCTCTATCTACCCTCACTGAAAAGCATGAAAAATTAGCATGTGAGATTCCCAAATTACCCCTATTCTTCGAAAGCTATTGTCGAAAGAATCTAATTACGTCCCACATTCGTTTAACGATTTCCCCCCTTTTTTGACCCGCCCCGAAATTAACTATTTCAGTTTTCCCCCTTTTTTGACCCGACCCGAAATTAACTATTTCATGCTTTTCAGCTCCTCAATCGTACGCACACTACACATTTGTTCTGCAAACCGGCAACCTAATTTGAAAGCAAAGCAAAACGATAAGATTTTGGAACACGTTTAGAAGCTATTGCGTAGCGCAGAAGAAGGAAAAAGAGCAGAAAGAGATTACGGTAAACCCTAATTTTCGATACCCCAAAATTTGATTACAAACCCTAATTTTTCTTTACACTAAAGAGTTATGATTTTTTTGTTTAGCTCTACTAAACATCCTTTCTTCTTCGCTATTGCGTAGCGCAGAAGGACGAAAAAGAGCAGAAAGAGATTACGGTAAACCCTAATTTTTGATACCCCAAAATTTGATTACAAACCCTAATTTTTCTTTACACTAAAGAGTTATGATTCTAATTGAGCCAATTGTGTTATGATTCTACATATATTATGGTAAACCCTACATATCTAAGATAGAAATAAACCCTACTCCGAAATAAACCCTATTCGAACATAGTCTGCGAAACCATACGAACATTTAGGGAATATTCGGATATCATTATGATGTTTACGAATATTCGACGTTATTTCGATTGGTCTCAACTATTCGACGTTCTTTCAATGAATTTCGAATACACTTAAATGTGATATTTTTTGTTGTTTATGTTTTTTCGATTGCAGATGGGTACAGATGTTGTTATATTATATGTTGTTTATGGTGGAAAGTGGACCACAGATCACGAAGGGAAGTATGTTTACAGTGGATCGGGCAAGAATATAACTTCGTTGTTTTGGGATGTTGCTAATTTGGACTTTGATGCCTTTTTGAAAGCCATTATTCAAAAGCTTGGTTGTGATATGAAAAATCAAAGGCCAAAAATTGCATTTCAAATTCAACGTCTTGAAAAAAATATTCCACCCTTTTCCATCGATTCAAGTGAAACGCTACATGTATTTCTTTTGGAATTAAAGCAAAACTTTACAGCCTTGCATGTTGAGATGGTTCCATTTGAACGTGAAGAAAAAGAACAAGAAGAGCAAATACATGAAGTCCAAGAAGAACTCTTGGGATCGCAATCAGCAATTGACCCCTTCGTTCCCCTGATTGATTGCTTCCACGATGACTTCTTCAATTGTATGATTGTTGCTGATCAAGAATCTGGGCGTGATCAAGACGGTATTGTTTTTGCAGGGAGGTGTGATCAAAATCCTCAATTCGTTGAGTCTAATGCCACCCCTGTGAAGAGCCCAGCAACTGCTCAAGTGGATGAAGATGATTATATCTGTGGTGATAATGATGAGTTAAATGAGGACGAGTGCTTTATTCGGAGGGATAATCCTTCTTTTGATACGTCTTTTGGTAATGAGGTAGACGCGACATTGGATGGTGGCTTTGAAGATGGGTCGAATTTGGCCATCGGACTTGAATTTGCTGACAAAAGAGAGTTGAAGAAGAAGATGACTGATGTTTCCATACAAGGACATTTTGAAACAAAGACCATGAAGAGCGACAAGAAGAGGTATGTGTTGAAATGCAAGAGTGACAAATGCTCTTGGATGATGATGGCATCCATCGTAAAAAACACATCTCGATTCGCTATTAAAAAATACAACGGGAGACATATTTGTACAGTTGGTGACCGTAGCCGAACACACAGCCAAACAACTTCGAGATATGTCTCAGATTTAATTTTAGAGAGTTTTGATGGGACGGATGATTTAATTAGGCCCAAAAATATCATGACTTTCATGAAAAACAAGAGCATGCTGATCACATATGCAAAGGCTTGGTGGAGTAGGAAGTTCGCAAATGAAGCCATGTTTGGGAAGCCCGAGACTAGTTACGAAAAGCTTCCATTATACTTGCACATGTTGAAAAAGGCAAATAATGATCTTGTAACAACCCACCTAGAACTTGATGAGGGGGGTGCCTTCAAGTATGTATTCATAGCATTTCATGCATGTATTTCTGGATTTCAAGCATTGAGGCATGTCATTGCCGTTGACGGAACATTTCTTAAGACATCCTATAAGGGTGTTTTACTCATTGCAACGGCTCAAGATGGTGACTTTCACCAATATCCTCTTGCCTGGGCTATTGTGGACTCTGAAAACAACGACTCATACTCTTGGTTTTTTGGCCATTTAAGGAAGTTAATTCCTGATTCTAGAGACTTGGTGTTAATTTCGGACAGACACATTAGCATTCGAAATGGGATAAGAAATCACTATTCGGCTGCGGATCATGGATTGTGTAGGTATCACATCACTTGTAATTTGAGGAAGCGTTATCCAAAGATGTGCAAAAAGGGATTGGATACACTTTTTGAGAAACTTGCAAATGCATACACCAAACGGTCATTCAAGAGGTTGTATGGCGACTTGAAAGCAAGGTATCCAGCTGCTGGCAATTACATTGACAATATCCCAAAGAAAAGATGGGCCAGGGTGTATTTTGAAATAAACTGGTACCAAATAATGACGACAAATGGCGCCGAATCAATCAATAGCGTATTGAGGGAGGACAGGGAACTTCCTATTGTTGCACTTTTAAAAGCAGTCCAGAACATGACATCAAGATGGCGTGGAAAAAGGCAACAAGAGTTAAGGTCTCTCGATGCGTCAAATCCCCCTGTTACCCCGGCTGTTGAAGCTGAAATGCGCAAGAGATTCAACACTGCCTTGCGCTTGGAATGTCATCAGTTGAATCAATACGAGTTTGAAGTCAAGGGAGTGCACTCTGACCATGTTGTTAACCTTTCAAATAAAACTTGCACCTGCCAAGTGTTTGACAAGGATAAGATACCTTGCGTGCATGCACTCACTTGTTCAGAACGCACATGCATAGATTGTTATAGCCTGTGTAGTAAATTATACACAAAGGAATACATGTATATCGCATGCGCGGAAACAATCTAACCCCATGCCACATGAAGATGACTAGGATGCTGATGGAATGTAGCTCTTAGAAGTCAAACCCCCTATATTGAACAAGCAAAGAGGAAGGCCAACAACGAAGAGATTTCCATCGGACGGCGAGGCACGAAAAAAATATAAATTGACATGTTCTGGTTGCCAAGGAAAAGGGCATACAGTACGGAAATGCGCAAAGAGACCTCGTAAAGACACATCTACGACAAATGACTTGAATAATGTGCTCGGGAGTTGAATACGTAGTTCGAAGCATAATATGACGTGAATGCTCGGAAAAAAATTCTATTTGGTAGTGGTCTAATAAAATGTAACATATGAATTTATTCTTTTGAAACACTATTTAATGATTTGTAATAAAAAAGTGCATGAAAAGGTCTATTTGTTTAATTTCGGATGTTCTAATGCTTTTTCTGCAAAACTCGTTAAGTGCCAATAAGATAAAACTAAAAAATTCATAGTACGTGCCAATAACATATCAAAAATAGTCTAAGTAATGATTTGTAAAAAATTACCTTAAATATTCAAATTATATCCAAAAATTTATTGTTTTTAAAGATCATTTAATGATTTGTAATAAAAAAAAAGTAAATGAAAAGGTCTATTTGGGAAGGGTCGAAATTGCGTGAAACACCAACTCAATCTAAAAATTGCGAGTGGTCGAATATGGTCACAAAGGTCAAATTGGTCGAATAATCCAATAAGAAAAAGTAATAAGCCTAAGAACTTAACCGAAAAAAGAGTTGTACAAACACATTAAATCCCCAGGCACGCATACCTGGAAAAGATCAGATAATGATAATGTTCATTAAATAACAATCAATTAATTTTTTGTTTCCCGTCTATGATGACGGTAAACTCCCACCATAAAGGTGTTGTTCCCCACCGGCCTCATCACAAGCTTGTCCCCAACACGCAAACCATTCGAATCAACAAAGTAACGCCACATTCTCTTCAGGAACCCATCACCAATACAATCAACCTTGAGTGTGCAGACCACGGGCTGCATGTTGGGTCCTATGAGAGTGAAATCTGTTTTTCCCTCTACAAAGCCATTTGCTTCGCAAAATTCTTCACTTAAGGGCTGAGACAATAAAAGATTAAAAGTCATTAATTGATGGAGGAGAATACACCATGTATTCCAAACAAAAATTTTGTGTTTGGTCGAATTTGGTCAAAATAGTCAAATACGTCGAATTGGGTCGAATTTGGTCAAAAAGGTCAAATACGTCGAATTGGGTCGAATTTGGTCAAAAAGGTCAAAAAGATCAGATAATGATATTGTTTATTAAAAATGATATTTTAAAAGCATACCAGCTTCTCGGATGACTCCCGAAAGTGCGATTCTTCCAACTTGCAAACAAAGACGTCATCATCATCATCTGTAACATCATCTGCATGTGATAATTGCAAATCACCGCATACATTATAGTTAGAATTAGAAAGAATTCGGGGAGGGCGGGTAAAATATACCATATTTCAATGTCTTACCGGAATCATAATCAGGAATTCTTATTGGGTAGTCAACTTCTGAACCAAGGGTCGAAATCACAATGGCTGTGTATGCTGCCTCTGATAATTTTTTGAACTGCCAAAGATTTTGGTAGTGGTGGTCATAGAGAAAGTATCTCCATCCATTCTCGGCAGCGAATCGATGCTTGCCGTCATCTCCAAGAACAACTCGGACTGGATAGCACCTAATCCGAGTATATATATCCAATCTCTCCTCCAGTGGATGATAGCGAGAAGGAATGACCTGTAAATCATGAAATCGAGATTAAAGCCAAGCATGCATGTGTTAGTCATCTGCATTCAAATGAAATCTTACCATGCCGGTATAAGCATCCCTTTTGATGACCACAACGAAATCTGATTGCGGCATTTTTACTCCCAGCGGCGTTGGAGAGTGTTCGTGAGGGTATAAAGAGAGGGAGTCGCAGTCGAAGCGTTGGAAGCGGTGGAAGCGGTGGAAGCGGCGGAAGCGAAGCGACGAGAAAAGAAGAAGAAGAAGAAGAAGAAGAAGAAGAAGAAGAAGAAGATAAAGGTTGGAATTTATGAGAAATTTTGACTTTTCAATTCCCATCTGACATAAATGTGGCATGGGACTCAAAGAAAATTATTCCGTACAAAATTTCGTCTATATTTAACAAAATTTTGTCCAATTTTGTCTTTGTTGTATCTCTAATTTTGTACATTTTGGAGAAATACGGAACCATACTACATTCCCAATGTTGACTGTAATTTGGACAAGTAGGACCATTACTGTGTGCTGATCAATATTGTAGTGGAAAAGTAGTCTTGGTGGGGGGACCTTGTTTCTAGATTTTTTATATATTTTTATTTTTAGATTTTATTTCAATATTTCTAGATATTATTATTTTTTCTATTTTTTTATAATACTCTTCATTAACACAGTCTGAAGTACGACCTTGCTACAGTTATCCTCTTAACTGGACTGCTACATCCACTACGGTCCGAACTTAGTTGTTAACACAAACAGGTACGAATTTAATACAGTTATCCTCTTAACTGGACTCCTACATCCACTACGGTCCGAACTTAGTTGTTAACACAAACAGGTACGAATTTAATACAGTTATCCTTTTAACTGGACTCCTACATCCACTACGGTCCGAACTTAGTTGTTAACACAAACAGGTACGAATTTAATACAGTTATCCTCTTAACTGGACTCCTACATCCACTACGGTCCGAACTTAGCTGTTAACACAAATAGGTAAAGACCTCTTAACTGGAATGTTACATCCACTACGGTCCGAAGTTAATTCTTAATACCAACATGTAAAGACTACCCCTACAGTTATTCTCTTAACTGGACTCCTACAGTTATCCTCTTAAGTTATCCTCTTAACTGGACTGCTACATCCACTACGGTCCGAACTTAGTTGTTAACACAAACAGGTAAAGACTACCGCTAAAGTTGTCCTCTTAACTGGACTCCTACATCTACTACGGTCCGAGCTTTGTTGTTAACACAAATAGGTAAAGACTACCGCTACCGTTATCCTCTTAACTGGATTGCTACATCCACTACGGTCCGAACTTAGTTGTTAACACAAACAGGTAAAGACTACCTTGCTACAGTTATCCTCTTAACTGGACTGCTACATCCACTACGGTCCGAACTTAGTTGTTAACACAAACAGGTACGAATTTAATACAGTTATCCTCTTAACTGGACTGCTATATCCACTACGGTCCGAAGTTAATTCTTAACACCAACAGGTACGACCGTACGACCTTGCTACAGTTAAACTCTTAACTAGACTGCTACATCCACTACGGTCTGAAATTAATTCTTAATACCAACAGGTAAAGACTACCCCTAGAATGAAAGTCTTAATTGGATTGCTACATGGTCCCGTCCCGCCTTTTCATGAAATGGCGGACTGAAATGTCGGACTAAATTTTCCCGTCCCGCCTATTCATGAAATGGCGGGACTCTTCTAAAAATTCCCGTCTATTACCATTTTCGTCCCTTTCCGCCTTGCTCGGCCTATATAAATACGCAACTATGTTTAGGGTTTTCCCAATCTTCTTTTCCTTATTGCCTGCGAAAATAAAAAAGATCATTATGTTCGATTTTACAGTAATCCTCGAGCATGATCCCAAGTTCAAAGAGCGATTGGTTTGTTCATTATATTTTCTTAATTTTTTTAAAGTTATATTTTATAACTCACAAATTCATTGGATCTGTTGTAGGTGCTACCCCGACATGTTCAATTTTGTTTCCCGGATAACACAGTTGTGACTCTCCATTCCAAACTAGCGCCACACACTTTTGAAGTAAAGGTTCAAGCATGCAGCCATGGCAATTTGTTCTTCATGGAATCATGGCCAGCATTTGTTGAGAATCACGGCCTAAATGAGAGTCATGTCCTGTTTTTTCAACATTTTGGTGATTGTGATTTTCTCATCCATATCCTGAAATACGCATCAGGGTACTTTCATGCGTATTTGAAGTTTGATTTTATGTATTTTTTAATAAAAATTTTTTATATTAAAAATCAGATTATTGTTCTATTTTCACTTCGCACCATAATTTCCTCTCACTGCTCTTTTAATTATAAACTTCCATTAGTCATTGAAAGTAACGTAATTTATAAAACAAGAATTCTTTTTTAGGGTGTAATAGTACCATTCGAATTGTGGTCAAATACTCATCGAGAAGGTCGAATGTATAAAAACTTTTATAAAAACTGAATTTATGACTCTTCGTCTGCGCCAATTAAATCTAAATCATCATACACAATTCAAACATTCATTCGAATAAGTTCCAAATGTAGTCGAAAGAATCGAAATTTTGTTCCAATAATATTGAATTATTATTTTTATCCTTATTATTATTATTAACACAATATAGACCGAAATTTAAATCTTATTTATGAATGCCAACCGTTCACACTTATCTTCATTCATGTATTTAATAACTCCGTACTAATTAGGGTGTAAAAGTCCCTTCGTTTTCATTCAAATATCATTCAAATTCGTCCCCCCTATAAATACATTGCACCCTCTCCAGATTTTAAACACACTTTCTTCAATGTATTCCATATTTTACAAGCCTATTTCTTTACAATCATCAAAACTTCTCACCTCTCTTTCGTAATGGTTTTACTCAATTTTGTAAAACGGTCCTAATGGTTATCTCGATAAGGCAAAATGGTCATAATGGTTATCTCGTATACCATTATCCGTTTTATCCATTACTGCAGAAGATGCTCCACGGCATCTTCTGCATTATCTCGTGTTTTCCACAAGGAAACAACACAGAATCAACCATTCTCGACTCCACTCCACTGCACATTATTGTCATGTTCTAGGGAAGAAACTCCATGCAAATCCATGCAATCACATGATGATTGGGATTCTGGTAAAACCCATCTTTACTACTGCAACATTGATTCAAACGAAGAGTACGTAATTCCTGAATGCAAACCGCCCACACATATCTTCTTCCATTTTAAATTTTAACTAATTACTGTATAAAGTCCATCCGAAATGTGGTCAAATATTAGTCGGGACAGTCGAAGTTATTCATTTTGGATATTTGTTGATCTCAACGGCCCTCTCTATTATTATTATTATCATCATCATTATCATTATCATCATCATCATCATCATCATTATTAATGAACGAAATTACATCTCATTTAACTTCCTGAGCTCTTAGAAATTTACGAGAGTAATAAAAGCTGATTTGACCGCTCTATATCTACCCGAATTGAATGCAAACCGCCCACACATATCTTCTTCCATTTTAACTAATTACTGTATAAAGTCCATCCGAAATGTGGTCAAATATTAGTCGGGACAGTCGAAGTTATTCATTTTGGATATTTGTTGATCTCAACGGCCCTCTCTATTATTATCATCATCATCATCATCATTATCATTATCATCATCATCATCATTATTAATGAACGAAATTACATCTCATTTAACTTCCTGAACTCTTAGAAATTAACGAGAGTAATAAAAGCTGATTTGACCGCTCTTTATCTACCCGAATTGAATGCAAACCGCCCACACATATCTTCTTCCATTTTAAATTTTAACTAATTACTGTATAAAGTCCATCCGAAATGTGGTCAAATATTAGTCGGGACAGTCGAAGTTATTCATTTTGGATATTTGTTGATCTCAACGGCCCTCTCTATTATTATTATTATCATCATCATTATCATTATCATCATCATCATCATCATTATTAATGAACGAAATTACATCTCATTTAACTTCCTGAGCTCTTAGAAATTAACGAGAGTAATAAAAGGTGATTTGACCGCTCTTTATCTACCCGAATTGAATGCAAACCGCCCACACATATCTTCTTCCATTTTAATTTTTAACTAATTACTGTATAAAGTCCATCCGAAATGTGGTCAAATATTAGTCGGGACAGTCGAAGTTATTCATTTTGGATATTTGTTGATCTCAACGGCCCTCTCTATTATTATTATTATTATCATCATCATTATCATTATCATTATCATTATCATCATCATCATTTAACTTCCTGAGCTCATAGAAATTAACGAGAGTAATAAAAGCTGATTTGACCGCTCTTTAACCACAGAATTTATTTTTTGTTTCTACAATGGTACTCCTTGCATATGTAGTAAGCAATTTCTAAACGCATGTTGGCCATCTTTTCTTTTGTCATATTCTCTAACGATTTAAAATCCTTGCAGTATTCGATTTCCCAATCGGCATATCCGTGCTTGCCGATTTCTCTAATTCCAGCAATGCCTTTAAACCCTCTAAGATCATCTATCAGCAAACTAGCCATCGTCTCAATCGAAGTTATCCTCTTAAGGGAGTCAAGCACGACGAGGCGGCACCTCTCAAAGTCAACCTTGATACAGAACCAATGTGAACTCGTGCCTTTCAAATAATATACGTACTTAGTGTTCTTTTTCTAGGATTTGGTTTTAAATGCTTCCGGCCCCTCGCTGTGTGTACCATCCACAATCTTTTCAAGGGATCCAGACAAAACAGGCCATTCTGGGTCATGCGCATAAGAGTTCACATAATTGTTGAATTCAAAAGGCGCAATGCATGAATCTCCATCGTCATTGCATAAACGTCTTCTCAGGATGTAAAGGTACTCACTCAGATGCTAGTTAACAAACAAAAGTAATATGTTATTAGAAAACGAAAGATATAAGCATTGTTTGTGTACGAAGAATGAAAGGTTAATGCAACTTACAGTATCCGCTACCCAAAAACCTGGAGTGATAACGTCAGTCCAGAACGTTTTCACAAAATCCTTAATCTCCTTGTACTGGGCGAGGTAGCATTGTACAGGGCGGTCATCTTTAATTGCTTTTACGATGAAGCTCTTAAATTCCAAAAGATCTGTTTTAGTTGGCGGCTTAGATAAGAGCTCATCGGCTTTCTTTTTCTTCCTCCCGTCCGCTGTATAAGGAGACTTCAAACTGGCTGACTTCTTTTTCACTCTCTAAAATAAAAAAATAAGTGAATTATTTCGGAATCTTAGACCACAATACGAAAGCACTTGAAGTAAGAAACCAAACCTTTCCATACACAATGCCATCAGTAATTTCAGCCTCTTCTCCCAATTCCTTCGGGGGAGAAACAACCTACAGTTAAATAGAGTGTAAATAAACATGCTCTAAATACTTCGAAGAACTTGACTGCATTTCAAATGCAATGACTCCAGAATTTACCTTGTCCTGCAGAGTTTTCATAGAAGCAGCAGTAGACCTGGAAAAAAAATGACCCGACCTGTTTTTGACCCGAAACCCGACCTGAAAACACTGGGTTTTGAACAATGGTTTTGATGACCGAACCCGAAGTTGACCGAACCCGAAATGACCCGCTAAAAATGGGTCAAACCCGACCGAACCCGAACCCGACATGACCGACCCGCTAAAGTAAGAATTTTTCTAAATCATACACTTTACTACTCGTTTTTAGTGTACAAATTTATATTTGCAGAGAAAATTTTAATGATATTGCATAATTATCTTACTTTTTTCCAAAACTTAAGCATTTTTAAATTCCTTATATTGATTTATATATCTAAAAAATTACTTCAGAGTTTAAAATAAATCAATTTTATAGATTTAATACTTTTTTTTTTTTGATATTTTAAATTTATTTAATAGAAAATGTAAGTGGTAATGTGAATTTAAAAATTTTAAAAATCAAAGTTATAACCCGTTGGGTCGACCCGAACCCAATGATACTGGGTCATGAACATACAGTTCTCAACCCGAACCCGAATTGACCTGAACCCGAAATAACTCGAACTTGAAGTGACCGAACCCGAACCCGACCTGACCGACCGATTTGCCAGCTCTATGAAGTATGTAAAATTTTTCAACGCTATTAACTTTGAGAGTAAATCATATGTTCAATTTGAGCTTTATTTCTTATTTACACGTTTTGACAATTGATTAAATGGAACTATACTTTGTGGAGGACTTATACAGGCAGTTGATATTAGCATTTGGTCTTCTTTGAATAATGACCTTTTATTTTTAAATTAGGGATCAAAATACTGGATATATACGAGAAAATTGGATCAGAATACTTGATATCTACATGAAACTGACTTGTGCTAGAAAAGTGAATGTAGTTCTTTGAAGTAAAGAGAGATTCTGAACATATCTCATCACTTCCATTTCATTATGTTGAAATCTCAAAACTTCTTTTGACCAATAAGTGTTATTTTTCATTTTCATTCTTAGTTCCTTTTTGCATTTTTTTTGTTTCGAGTGAAAAATTAACATGTGTAAAGGATTATTATGATTACTGGTAAATGTTGGTTCCTATTCAATTTTGAAGGTTGGAGCACAAACTGGAATAGAACTAAACAAATAGTAATAACTTGGTGGAAAATGTTTTGAATGCCACAAAGTTTAGAACTTAGAACTTTTTGTTACAAATCAACCTTTTCTTTTTAGTACCAACTATTTTTTAATTACAGAGCTAGCAATTATTTTCTGCCGGCATCTATTATGAGTGAATGAGGACACAATGTTCTAGTATATATCACAGATTGACTCTATTTCTTTCTTTTATTTGTTTTAAACTCATTATTAGAGAAACAATGTATGACTGAATGTTATGAATTATGATTTCTAATTTATTAGACCAGGGTTTTGGTTTTTGACTATGTTGTGACTAAGGTTTATGGAATTTTGAATGTAGTTTTTAATCATATAAGTTGTCTTGGATAGTAGGCTTTTTTGCGTCAATTCAGGGGTCCTAGACCTTATGGTTAAATTTTTAGAGAACATGTTTGGTTTTTATGAAAGCTCTTGATCATAAGGGTCTTAGGTTTATATTGCATGTTTGATTTCTTTTTTCTAGCTTGTTAAAGATTTGTTTTTGGCCTAAGAATGAAGATTCTTCTTTTTCCCGTGTCATTTGGCCATTGTCTTACTCAATCAGAAATAGGTACATCTAAATATATCTTCTCGGACATCACGAGAATGGGAAAATGATGGCAGCCCTTTCGATCATTTTGCACTTGTTCTTCGAGTACATTGGTTTGTATGTGTGTTGTACCTTGCTATGTTTGGATCATTACTTCATTTTTCATTTTTGAATTATTACTGCTTACCAAGCTAAGAATGATTTCTCTCTAATTATGTTTTTGTGGACATTTTTTAAATTTCACTATTGAAGCTGATTGGGTTGATTTAACAGAATGACCAGGCTATTTTGTCTGGATTGAACTCAGATTTTTTTTACCAGGATGTCTCGTAGTAAGCATTTGTGTGTTAAGTGTTTTGTTGTAGTTTTGCTTGGGAAGTTAGTTTATCTTTTTAGGATTGTTTAATTCGAGTATAGGCTACATAAGATAATAATTGCCATAGTCCTAAACAGTTGCTACAGGTTTGTATACAAGATGTGAGCTGCTATGGTTTTTTCTTGGCTTACAATGGGCAGAACAAACTTTTTTTGTTAAATTGGATGCAGCAGATTACTAGAGTCTACCCTTAAAGCTTTAGATTGGGATCCTTGAATGGTCACATATAAGAGTTTTCAAACAAAGAGGCAACTGACTGACCATTGTTCAAGCAATGGAAAGAGGGTAAGAACCAGTTATACTATTTATTGTACTTCAAACTTCACGAATGAGAATTTTACATTTTCATATTATACTTCATTTGAGAATGCTATTATATTTTAACAATTATTTTATGGACAGATTGTAGGAAGAACAAGAAGATGGCAAAACTATACGTGCAGTGACACATTATTACATTGAGATGCTCCAGAAGTGCCAATCATTTGTATCACCTAGACATTTTAACTTGAGATGTTAACATAGTAGTATTATTATACTATTTGAGCTATTTTCTTAGCCTATTAGCTCAATGGTAGAGCATTGTGTGCAAAAATACATGGAGATGTGGGTTCGAGTCCCACATAGGCCTTTTATGAATTTAAAATATTAAAAATGCTAGTATATTATATATATATATATATATATATATATATATATATATATATATATGGTGTTTTATATAAATGATTTACCACACTTATTTTGTGCATATAATTATTTTATTATTTTAAAAAATGATATTCTCCACACTTATGCGTGCAGTGTCTTAAGAACACATGTAAGTGTTGCAAATTAAAATATTAGGCACACATACTAAGGGGCTGTTTGGCAACTTCTGAATGGGTAAGTGCTGAACCAGTAAGAGGTCTGAATCATTAAGTGCTGAACCAGTAAGAGGTCTGAACCATTAAGAGCTAGTATATTGCTTAACTATTCAGAGGCAAATGTCTGATCAATTCAGATAACAGCTCTTAACCATTCAGACTCTGTATAATACTTAACCATTCAAAGGCAAATCTCTTAACCATTCAGACATCTGAACCATTAAGAGGCTGAAACAAACAGTCTGAACCATTAAGTGCTGAATCATTCAGACATTTGAACCATTAAGAGGCTGAAACAAACAGCCCCTAAGTGTTGTTAACATATTTATTGGCCACACTTATTTATAAGTGTGGCAAAAAATTCCCCACATTTACGTAGCCGCACTTAGGTCATGTGTGGCAAATCATTTTTTCCACATTTATAAGTGTGGCAAAAAAATGTTTTAAGTGTGCCAAAATACCAACTTTCTTGTAGTGGGGCAAGAATCCAAAGTTGTATTTTGATTAAAGACTTAAAGGCTTCCGCACCATTTTGATTAACTCCGATGAATATTTTAAATAATGTTTTGTATTAAATGTTTTTGAATTGTTTTGAAAATTATTGTGTTTGATGCCAATTAGTGGCAACCCGACTCTCTAACTCGTTGGTCCAAATTACGCGATTTAGGGTGTTACAAGAGATGTTTTAAATAAATGACTTAGCTACCTGGAGGAACTCTAGGACTACCCTAGTGTGATTGTAAGTATAAATGTCAATAGGTAGAATCGGCTTTGTGGATCAAATATCTGATGGATGGTTATTACAACGTACGAACAGGATCTACAAACTATCGTTCCGAAGGGGACAAGGGTACCACCGATCTAGCGGAGAACTCCTTCATTGGTAAAGTCGTGTTATATTATAATGTGTTGTGTCTGTGTCTGCTACTAAATATCCTTAGCCTAGAATAGGTTATGAGCAATTATTCGAGATGAGCTATGGTAAGAACATGAGTGCAGATATGGTAACTAGTGCAGCCGAACGATTAAGGTAAATAACATGAGGTGTGATTTGTTATGATATTGTTAATATTATATGATGTTGTTATGTGATATTACTTGTGCATGGAATGGTATGAATGATTATGTATGCTGAATTAATTCTATGTGTGACTTATAATGCTAGAACCTCTCACTCTGCGTGAAAGCTGAGCGTGTAGTTTGTTTTACTTGCTACATGTAGGTAACAAGAATGATCAATAAGGAACCAATCCCGGAGGGCAGCAATGATAAAGAGATGGATGGATACTTGCTCCATGGGTTTATTTAATTTGATACTATATTTGAATTTATTATATTTTTGGGCAAGAACCTAAGGTTGTGTTTTGAATTAGGTACTTAAGCTTCTGCACAGTTTTATATTACCTCGATAAATTTATAAATATGTTTTTTAATTTATTTAAATCTTTTAAATTAGTTTGGAAATAAATTGTGTCTGGATGCAAATTTAGTAGCAATGTGGTTCGCTAACTTATGTATTTGAGTTATGCTGGTGTTACAATGAAATCAGAGAGAGGGTCATATGTGCGTTTTCTGTCAGTTAGCCTAGGGGATAAGATGATGATGGTTACAAATGTCAATCGGCAGTGGATGGAAAGGAAACCAACAACTGTTCTTGACAAACTCACTTTGCAAAAGGTCCGTTTGATCCGGAGCACGACTATTCGAGATTTTAGTACCCACCAGGGGCTCCACTATGGAGGAAGAGGCCGGCCAAGAGATGCTGCATCGCCATCAAGTCACATCCCGTACGTAGTAGAGGAGAGTTTCGATTCCCATTGATTCATGTCTATTCTCACCATCTTGGCAAGATCGGAAGTAAGATTGGAGGATTTGGGAGAGAAACGGAGGGGTTAGAACAATAGATTGATGAACCCTAGATCTGGGACGACGTAACGAAGAAGAACTTGTTGCAGAGGGACTTTGAGGATTCGGAGAGTGAAAATATAGAAGATGAAGTGAGGAAGTTGATATAGGCGTGGGCAACCCCACACAAGAAAATAAGGGGATTATGATGGGTAAATTGGACCCAGGTGAAATTATTAATATAATTAGATCAATATACTTATCTTGATCAATTAATCTCGGCATGAAGGCCCAGACCCAAAAACTAAATTTGTAGGTCGATGAAGGGCGGAACCCGTCCGGTCTAATGGATAAGCTTTATGGGCTGGGCCAAATAGGATTGAAATTACTTACTTGGGGAGAGGTTTACCCATGTTTTCTAAGAAAAGCCTAATAGAATGGGAGAAATACGAATATAGCACTTTAATAGGCTTATAATACGCAAAATAGCAGTGCTATAAGTTTTTGAGATGAATTCCCAATATTACCCTTAATTAAAAAAATTTGTATTATATATACACTGTCACAATATATACATTGCCACAATGTATCTACACTGCCACAATATATACACTGTCATAATGTTAACCACAATATGTACTTCCAAAAATTCAATGTCTGAAATACACTGCCACAATATATGCACTGCTAAAAATTCAATGTCTGAAATACAATGCCACAATATATACACTGCCACAATATATCTACACTGCCACAATTCGGGCAATCACAGAGCATACTTTTCATAGTTTCTAAGAAAATATTTTAGTTTGTTTATGAAGAAAATTAAATAAATATACCTTCTGAGAAGAACAAGGATTCTGAGATTTTTGAGCAAATTCATGCTGATAACGTGTTGTAAAATGAGAGAAAAAATACTCAGAGATTAAGAAAATAGATATAATATAATACACTGCCACAATAATATATACACTGCCACAATATATCTACACTGCCACAATATATACATTGCCATAATGTTAGCCACAATATGTACTTCCAAAAATTCAATGTCTGAAATACACTGCCACAATATATGCACCGCCAAAAATTCAATGTCTGAAATATATAATGTCACAATATATACACGGCCACAATATAAAGCTTCCATGAGTATCCCATGTCCCATCAACACGTAGCAATATCGTCAAATTTGGACCCATTTGTGATGCTCCTTTTAAATAATAAAAGAGAAAATATTCAATTAAATTAAATAAAGGAATGAACTCAAAGAATAGACGTATAACCTAATATGCGATGAAAATGTTGGATTTAATGGAAGTGGTGAATACAAAAACACATCGTATATATATAAAGAAATCACCCTACGTAGCACTCTAACTCATATAATACTACGCATTTAGCACTGCTTATTGTTTATTTACCAAATTAGCTATTTATGTTGTCAATCTCTTCCAATCATACCCTTTATGTTATCAATCCCTTTTATCCATCCCACTATCAATTATTTCAATTTCCATTTCAACTCCTATATCAAATTCGGTCTCACATAATGTATACTTTGTGCATAGTGGCATAATACTCTTTTTTATCAAAAATTTTCGTCAATCAATTAAATGTAGTTTTGAATAAATATATATAATAAAAATATGATATATCAAAATTATATCATAAAAATATGCCAATTATAAATACTTCTTTTGTCCCAAAATAGGGCTCTTATTCGATTTACGATGTTTGATTGAAATTATTTTCAAATCAATATTAGTAAAAATTATTGTATAATTAAAAAATAGGAATTATATATTAAAAAAACTACATAAAATTTTTTATAAACAAGTGGTGACAATGTGACTTACATATAAAACTACCAATTTATAAATTATTATTTGATTTTCATATTGTGCAAATAGCTTGTGGTTGATTTTATGACAATAGAGTTTTACCATGAAAGAGATTGTTATGAAATGTGTTACTCAATATGGTGACTATAAATATATGGGCAGTACAGATTGATCATGTTATGCAAACACTTTTTGGCAATGAATATGTCTTCTATATATAATGTGGCAGACAAGAGTGAAAGTATGATAGTGTATAAAAGTTAGCGACCTAAACAAATTTTTATGTACTTTATTAACTTCCATTAATAATATGGCAGTGAAATTAGACATACATATGAAACTGCCAATGTTATGAATTATGAATTGAATTTCATATTGTGCAAAAGCCATGTGCTTTGTTCTATGACTATTGGTTTGAACATTCAAGAGTTCGTTATGGAAACGTGTTACAGAATAGGAGGTGATATTTTTTTGACAGTGTGGAATAATCAACTTCTAGCTACACTTTTTGGAAATGTCCTATGACCATGCTTGCCTAGTGTGTTTTGGTCGAATGGGATTTATATCTAAAAATCACAATGTAATAAATTATTCATTGAGTTTCATTGGAAGCGGACACAAAAAAATCACCAAAATGACAAGTGCTTGAATAACTTTAATAAACAAAGTATGAAGTGTAAGCTCAAAGATTTTTGGCAGTGTGGAATGCTTGTGATCTAGGTATACTTTTTGACAGTGTGTTGTGTCCTATGTTTTGGCCAGTGTGCTATGTTGCACAATTTTACATAATGTTGCAGTGTATGCTGCTTACAAAGTCTTAAAATTTACAACATAATACCTTCATTATCCGTTTCTTTTCACTACCACATAAATGAAATTCAACATATGTCTAATACTAACATCTTCTAACATTATTCAAAATCAAGAAAGATCAAAAAAAGCCAACCCATGTTTGGCCAGTGTGTTTTGGTATAATAGATTATTCATGAAATCAGTCATACATTTTTGAGCAGTGTGAAATTCATAAATGAAAACAATCATATACATTTTTGGCAGTGTGGAATTCATACATGAAAATAGTGTGGAATTCATACATAAAAAGAGCTATACATTTTTTGGGCAGTGTGGAATTCATAGATGAAATTAGTCATACATTTTTTGACAGTGTAGAATTAATACGTGAAATCACTGCCACATAAATCAATGGACATTACACTACAACATGAAATTAAGGAACACAATAATACATTTACACATCGCCGTAAGATATAACAACATATATTCATTCTACACTGCCACATAAAAAACTCACATATAAAAAACTACACTGCCCACTACACAATTATGAGTGAACAACCACACTGCCCAAAATAATCATATTTTTTGGCAGTGAATAATGAACATATACTGTTTAATTAAAGGACAAAATCGGAATTACATGTATGAAACATATAGCACTGCTATTTAGAGTATTTTAATGCTCTTAGAGTGCTATTTTGGTTTTTCTCCCATATATATATATATATACATGATAGGCGTTTTAGTCACATTGCAAACTTTATAATATTAAACAAATACATATTAATCTCATCTTTCTGCATGTTTGCAAGTTTTGGGCCGCCGTTAAAAAACTAACGGCCACTAAACAGGATTTTTTTAAAATACATATTTTTGGAAAATAAACAAAAGGTGGGATTATTTTAGGTAAATTTATTTTTTAATTTTTTGACATGCAAAGTTTTTTTAAGGATAAGAACCAAATTCAGATATTAAGGATTAAGAAAATAAATAAAACTAAAAAGTAGGACAACATTTAGGCATTTAATCTTTACACTGCCCACACCATAGGACATAATCTTAACACTGCCAAAATCACAATGCCTTTCAAAAGACCTAATTTTTCAAAAGGAACAAATATTAGGTATTTTAAAATTGATTTCACACCACCTAATCTTCAGTACGAATAAAACACAATAATTAAAACTAAAAATACATGGAAATCCGAATAAAGGGATGAAGGAATAAAAATTAAAAATTGAAGGAGAAGTGAAAATGATTAGCCGCATCGATGAAGGAAGCGGAGATAACCCGATGATTGCCGCTGCTGATCGGCCGAGTAATCGTGGGAGAAGGCCTGAGGACGCATGATGGCGGGCGACTGAAGGAGAACGTGTAACACCCCAGCCCCCACCCTGGCCGTAAGTGTTCGCTCATAGGATTGTAGACTGTCCCCACAAACCAACACAAGTCTTTCCCGCACACTTTGTCCTCACTCGTGCGCGCCCAAGGAAAACTTTCCACGGGGTCACCCATCCTAGAATTGCTCCAGGTCAAGCACGCTTAACCTTGGAGTTTCTAGGTGATGAGCTCTCGAAAAGAAGATGCACCTTGTTGGTATGAGTAGTACTATCAATCCTTTTTGAGCTCTTCCCATTCCCATATCTTGATACGGGGTATTACATTCACCACCACTTAGGAATGCAACGTCCTCGTTGCATCCTTTTTTTTTGAACCCATAGATCTTCCCCGCTAGGTGAACTAAGCTCTTCTGGCCCGTCACGGTCGCAGGGTTTCTCTGATACCATTTGTAACACCCCGGCCCCCACCCTGGGCGTAAGTGTTCGCTCATAGGATTGTAGACTGTCCCCACAAACCAACACAAGTCTTTCCCGCACACTTTGTCCTCACTCGTGCGCGCCCAAGGAAAACTTTCCACGGGGTCACTCATCCTAGAATTGCTCCAGGTCAAGCACGCTTAACCTTGGAGTTTCTAGGTGATGAGCTCTCGAAAAGAAGATGCACCTTGTTGGTATGAGTAGTACTATCAATCCTTTTTGAGCTCTTCCCATTCCCATATCTTGATACGGGGTATTACATTCACCCCCACTTAGGAATGCAACGTCCTTGTTGCATCCTTTTTTTTGAACCCATAGATCTTCCCCGCTAGGTGAACTAAGCTCTTCTGGCCCGTCACGGTCGCAGGGTTTCTCTGATACCATTTGTAACACCCCGGCCCCCACCCTGGGCGTAAGTGTTCGCTCATAGGATTGTAGACTGTCCCCACAAACCAACACAAGTCTTTCCCGCACACTTTGTCCTCACTCGTGCGCGCCAAAGGAAAACTTTCCACGGGGTCACTCATCCTAGAATTGCTCCAGGTCAAGCACGCTTAACCTTGGAGTTTCTAGGTGATGAGCTCTCGAAAAGAAGATGCACCTTGTTGGTATGAGTAGTACTATCAATCCTTTTTGAGCTCTTCCCATTCCCATTCTTGATACGGGGTATTACATTCACCCCCACTTAGGAATGCAACGTCCTTGTTGCATCCTTTTTTTTGAACCCATAGATCTTCCCCGCTAGGTGAACTAAGCTCTTCTGGCCCGTCACGGTCGCAGGGTTTCTCTGATACCATTTGTAACACCCCGGCCCCCACCCGGGCCGTAAGTGTTCGCTCATAGGATTCTAGACTGTCCCCACAAACCAACACAAGTCTTTTCCGCACACTTTGTCCTCACTCGTGCGCGCCCAAGGAAAACTTCCCACGGGGTCACCCATCCTAGAATTGCTCTGGGTCAAGCACGCTTAACCTTGGAGTTTCTAGGTGATGAGCTCTCGAAAAGAAGATACACCTTGTTGGTATGAGTAGTACTATCAATCCTTTTTGAGCTCTTCCCATTCCCATATCTTGATACGGGGTATTACAGAACGTGCGGCCGAGCGCAAGAAGAGTATGTGCGGCCTAGGGAGTGCCGTAATTTTTAATACGAAAAAGAGAAAAGGTTAAAGGGCATGATAGGAAAGGATTGACCCCAAAAAAATGCTAAATTTGTTAAAAACAATGAGTAGTGCTAGATGCGTAATTTAGGGTGAGTTAGAGTGCTATGTAGGGTGATTTCTTTAATAGAATTAGGAAGCTTAAACTCCCTCTGTCCCGTAAAAGTTTTCTAGTTTTGGATTTTGAGTGCTTAAACTTCCACAAATGTCCTTAGGGTTTTTTTTAAAGTGATGTTTTACATCAATGAATAGATAAGAATAATGAGATGGAGTAACTAAGAAGAGACGTGACGGATGAGATGTGGGAAAGTAGGGTTAAAGAGAGATAGTTTAGTCCATTTGGAGAAAATAAAATATTTTATGAGACGCGTAAGATGAGAGAGTTTAAATATTTTGTGAGACAGAGAGAGTATATTATAAATACCCCTAAAGGGTTTCAAATAAAGGATAGTTCTTTTGTTTCCAAATATTGAGTTCAATATTCTTGTTTCTTATTCAATATTATTTTCATAATTATACTGAAAGATTTACGAGAAGAATAGTCGGTAGAGTTAAACTTTGGGCCTGTTTGGGAATAGCGTTAGCGATTAACGTCAGCGTTTTGAAAAAGTTATCTACAGACAGTATTTAGCGTTAACATTTTCAAAGTAATCTACACCGTTAAAATTTAATCCAAAACGCTAACCCTAATCACTAATGCTATTACCAAACAGGCCCTTTATCACTTAGGGGCTGTTTGTTTCAGCCTCTTAATGGTTCAGATGTCTGAATGATTCAGCACTTAATGATTGAGACTGTTTGTTTCAGCCTCTTAATGGTTTAGATGTCTGAATGGTTAAGAGATTTGTCTCTGAATGGTTAAGTATTATACAGAGTCTGAATGGTTAAGAGCTGTTATCTGAATTGATCAGACATTTGCCTCTGAATAGTTAAGCAATATACTAGCTCTTAATGGTTCAGACCTCTTACTGGTTTAGCACTTAATGATTCAGACCTCTTACTGGTTCAGCACTTACCCATTCAGAAGTTGCCAAACAGCCCCTTAATTATTTTGAATAAGATTTGAGTAAGAGCAATGCTACGTTCACAAACAGGATACTCACAAATATCACAAACTTACTATTTATGGTTTAAATTTTCATTTTAAATTTATTTTAGACTATTTAATTTTATTTATTAAAGTTTACAAATAGTAAGTTTGTGAACATTTTGTTTGTGAACCAAGCATTTTCCTTTGTAATTAAGATCAAGTTTAAAGTAAATGATCGGTCATGGGTGGCTCGAAGGGTGTGCAAAGTGGCCAACCGCACAGTGCCCCTTAAAATTTAGGGCACCATATTTTTAAATTTGTTAATAATTTTAAAGCAAAAGTATTCTAAAAATATAAAATAGGCCAGAAAATGTAAATTTTGGACCAGACCAATTTTATTTTTTCATTTTTCGGGGCCGACCGAGTGCTGGGTATTAAACATGTCTCGAAATTTACCCTATCATTGAGTCTTAGGGCGCCTAGATTGGTGGGACCTAGATTTTGGGTGCGGAAAAATAAAGTTTCATACTCGGTTTTTTTTTTCCCTTTGCTTTAGGTAGCATATAAGTTGTGCCCTCTTGGATGTTCGTTCATTACTATCACTTACCAATTCATGATCCATTGGTTTGCTGGTGTTTTCTGTGTGGCTACCCTAATCTCCCTTCTGCTCAAGTAATTCCAAAAGGCAAATCAGCCATATCTTAAACAAATCTAACCTCTTTTAATTTCCAGGTGAGAGAAAGAGAGTTGAGATTCTTTCTTTCTAATATTTATTTTTTGTTATCTCGAAACCCTAAAAGCAGATCAAGTCGTCGTCAACGTGGTGTTTGATATGTCTGATGAGAACCCATTTCATCATTTCCATAACCAGATGGGAAATGGAAGGATCAATACGTTTCCCTTCTTCGGCGACGACGACGATCATCGTCGTCATCACGAAGAATTCGGCGAGCCTCCGTCGTACGTGAGCTTCACGGAGAGCTTACAGGGTTCCATGGACTATAACTCCCTCTCAAACGCTTTCGGCATGTCGTGTTCTTCGCCGGAGGTCGGCGGCCCTCCCCCGGAACACTTCCATCATCATCAAGAATCTTCTCGGAAGAGCAGTGTTTCCGGGGGAGAGCCGCCGCCGATTGGCGCCGGAGAGAATATTCCGTTCCCGGCAAACTCGTCGGCCTCCTCCTACTCGAGCGAGGCTGAGGGCGGAGGAGGAGGAGACGACGATTCTTCAAAGAGCAAGAAAGATCTGCAGCCTAAAGGCTGTGAAGATGGAGAGGATGAGAAGTCTACAAAAATGTACGATTACATTTTTCTACCAGCTAAGCTCTTGTCTTTATTTTTCATTTAATTTACTTAGCAATTGACATAAGGTAAAAAAAATCAAATTAGAGCTTAAAGAAATGCATTAAAATTTTCATAAAATAAAAATTGACATAGTTAGACTCCATATTATTTTATCAAATGAGTTATAATTAAACATATGTAAGTGTAAAAATTTGTTCATCTAAGTAAACACACTGTGAAGTTATTATTATAAGGAGGAAGGGATTATTAATATTCCATTGCTTTGCACAATTATTTGATTACGGAGTACTTACTATAATTAGTTTTAGTCGTTCAAGAATCTTTTGAACATATATAGTCCGTTCTTGCTTAGCTTCTTTAAGGGCCGCCCGATGATTCTAAGGCCCTGCGAGATGAAATAAAAGGGTCTTGATTTTGACAAATTAAAATGAAATTTGAACAAATTAGAACTAAGTCCTTGTTTGGGAACAGTGTCTTCTATTAGCGTTAATATCTTGGATAAAATTTTAGTAGTGTAGATTATTTCTGAAAATGCTACGGTAAAGGCTACTGCTGGATAGACATTTCAAAACGCTAACGCTAATCTCTAATGCTAATGCTAAACGTGACCTAAAACATACTCCCACCGTTTCTTAAAATATTTCTTCTTTCATTTTTTTATTTCCCTCAAAATACTTCCGCTTTATATTAGAAATCGCTTTTACCCTACTTATCACTTCATATTTTTTCTGTAATAATCTATTCATCACATCAAGAAGATCGTTGGAAAGTCAACCACAAATATATATACTTCTTATTTCTTCTAAAAGTCAAAATAGAAACCCTTGTCTTAAATGGAGGGAGTATGTCTTTTTCCAATGTATTCCGTAGTACTTAGAACTTTTTATTTCCAAAATAGTAATATTTAAAAAATGTCCAGTGATGGTAGACATTTACTCGAACAATGTCCAGTAAACACTGAATAATGGTACTATATTAAGAAATTAAAACATATACTAGAATGCAAAATTCACTATGTTTTAATACGGAGTACTATATAGGTGAATGCCCCCAAATTAAATCTTATAAATCATATTATTTAAAACAACAATTAATACTATAGTAATACATAAAAGAATTATAGTATTGCAATTAAATATTAAGTCATACTCCCTCGGTTTTAAAAACATGAGAGTTATTGATTTTAAAGAGATTTAAAGAAAGTGTATTTTGTTATTGAATTTCCAAAAAAGTCCTTTGATGTGATGGATAAAAGTAGGATTTGATGGATTATTGTAAAAAAGTATGATATGATAGGTAGGGTATGAAAAAAATAAGGAGTAAGAGTGACTTTTTAATAGAAATAAGAAGTGTTTTTTGGGATGGATGAAAAAAGAAATGAGAAATGTTTTCATGGACGGAGAGAGTGCATAACATTTCTTTTATCTAAAAGAAATGTTAGCTTTTTTTCAGTTAAGTTATTTCATAACATTTCTAAAACATTATAGCTAAAAGAAAATTATACATCCACCGTTCTTGAAAACACTTTCCATTTTGACCAAGTGCTAAAATAATGAAGTGTAAATTTGTAGTTGGCTTCCAATTTTGCCCCTAATGTGATGGATAAAAGTAAGATGTGATGAATAGATTATTACAGAAAAATATGATGTGATAGATATGATAAGAAAAAGTAGGGGTAAAAATAGTCTTTTAATAGAAAGTAAAATTGTTTTGGTGAAAGAAAAAAATGAAAGACAAAGTGTTTACTAAAAGAAATGTTATGTAAACTACTTTTTCCGTTCACTAAAACACTTTGTCTTTCAAGTGAGGTGGTGGGTGGAGTGTTTTTTTTAAAAAAAAAATAGAGCAATTGTGGGAGTAGTGATTTCACTAATTAATTTTCAGAGTATTCTTGTAAAATTGGAATTTTTTTGGAGTATTACTCTAAATTTTTCTAAATTTAATGGAAAATAACTTCGGTCAAACCTCGTAAATTGAGCTCATAAACTTGATTTTAAAATGTCTCTGCATTATCTTTTTATGAGTAAATTGTGGTTGTTATTACTCCGTATTATTATTATTATTATTATTATTATTATTATTATTATTATTATTATTATTATTATTATTATTATTATTATTATTATTATTATTATTATTATTATTATTATTATTATTCAAGTCTGAGGAGTCATGTGCTATAGCTTGTTATTTCAACCCAAGCAACAGCAAAAAACTTGGACTTTTTAAGGCCAGGACAACAGTGGATGGACTGGATATATTCAATGTTTAATTTACCTGCTTGAAATATTCGACTTAAAACTGTTATGAATTTTACTTTTTGTTCTTCCCTAGGTTGAATCTTGCACGTCTTTGTGCTTTGTCTCTACTGTGGTTTGATTTTATCAATTATCATCATCAACTAACAACAATCCTCAATGTCTCTTAACAAACAGAAACCCTAATTTCCCCCCTAATACTCCGGGGATATCATTTCCTATTTAATTCTCCATATAACTAATTACTTCCAGAAAACACTGCATGATTTTCGCTACAAAATTTGTGGTAGAATATACTTAGAAAGCTTTATTACACGGTGAAAATAAAGGTCTGTTTGGGAATAGCGTTTGAGATTAACGTTAGCGTTTTGAAAAGGCTATCTACGAGTAGCTTTTAACGTTAGCATTTTCATAGTAATCTGCATCGTTAAAATTTTATCCAAAATGCTAACGCTAATCTTTAACGATATTCCAAAACAAACCTTATCATCACTAGCATTCAAAGAATTTCGCAATCATGACTTCTCCAAGTAGAACCCAAATGGAGACAGAAAATAATCGGAGCAAGATTGTTAGCGAATGCAATTAGATTTTGTTACTAATGAGGCTAGATTAGAGTTATATAAATAAGACGTTTGTAATTAATAAATAATTTTCTTATCAATTTCTACAAAAATAGTAACCAATTTTTTCATAACATTCACACTTTAAACTTATTTAAGAATCCACGCAAAATATTTAGTGAAAGTTGTCGTCATTGATGTTTAGCTCTTGAATCATGGCATTATATTCTCAGACACAAAGGGGCATCGACGAAGAAGAAAGGTGGGAAAAGACAAAAACAACCCCGATTCTCCTTCTTGACGAAAAGCGAAATTGATAATCTTGAAGATGGATATAGGTGGAGAAAATATGGCCAAAAAGCTGTCAAGAACAGCCCATTCCCCAGGTTAAGATTTTTTTCACCAACACCCTCGCCTCAATTTTCTGTTGGGCCTTATTTACAATTATTATTTTCAATTAGTGTTAGCGTTTTAGATATTTTTCTTATAGTACAAATTAGTTTTAAGAGTGCAATAACCAAACGTTGTTATTAAATAGAGATATAAGATTCTGAAAATGATAAAACAATTGCAAAACAACTACTCCGGAATTCAAACTATGGAATTCTGATTCAACTGTTTGGTAGCGCAAAAACATGTTGATTTAGAATTGGTAGTGACAAAAATGAATTGGAATTGGAGAATTCAATCCATAGAATTTCAACTCTCAATTCAATTCTAATCCTATCAGTTCTATATGCCAAACGGATCCGCAACTTTCGTTTCATTCTAAATTAAAGCTTCTGTTTTTAGGAATAGAAAGAACTCCGTTTGTTTTAGGACGTGCTTTAATGTGTTTTCCTCATCTAAAAAAATCTTACTGTAGCAGTAATTAGGGAGTATCATTTGACTAATGGTCCTCGTGGTTAGTCAAATTTGGTAAGAGGGACTAACACTCTTTATAATTTTATATAGCAATGGCTGAAGGTTCCAATGAGGTCAAAATCGTCAAATGATACCATTGCATTCTTTGAATTTATACTGATCACTTAGAATCTACTCCCTCCGTTCCTTAAAAAGTTTCATGTTTTGACTTTTAAAATTAAGGAAAGTGTAATTTTGGTTGACTTTCCAATTTTACCCTGATGTGATAGGTAAAAGTAAGATATGATAGTTTGGTTATTAGTGAAAAAGTATGATGTGATAGGTAGGGTATGAAAAATAGGGGTAAAATTAGTTTTTTAATAGAAAAAGGAAGTGTTTTAGGGAATTGGAAAAAAATGAAAGAAGAATGGTTTTAAGGAATAGAGGGAGTATTTACAAAGATGGAAAATCACATTTGAAAAATGGTTTCATCAGAAGAATTTAAAAATTCAATTAAAAAAAACTTAAAAGAAAAAGAACTCATTTTTTGTGATTACATGACAAAACGAAGAAAAATATAGCGAGTTTGGATATGAAAAGTAGCAGAATGATGAAAAATGTGTTCAGTAAAAAAAAGGACAAATTACAAAATCTTCTAAATAAAATTCATTTTCTGTTGACCAAATACCGAAATATCGGAAATGATTCCCGGATTTTCTTTAGCAAATGGGAAAATTTTGCCACAAGGGGATTTTTTTGTTCTAACTTTTACACAATATAAAGCTATTCTTGGTACACAGAATTCAAGTTGTAGAATTGGAACTAAGAACTTCAATTTCAATTCTGGTGTTTGATTGTACCAAAATATGTGAATTTACATTTAGTAGTGTAAAAAATAAATTGGAATTTGAGAATTCAATTCCATCAATTTTAATTCTATTGAATTTCAATTTCAATAAAATTCCGATTCTGTCAATTTTGTATACCAAACAAAACCTTAGAGTATATAAAAACCTTTTAATGGGCAACAAGCATAAGCATGAGCACTTAGTTTATTTGATTCTTTTACATGGTACCAAAGCCTTATTGATCAAGAGGTCACGTGTTTGAAACTTACTGTCACCCAATTTTTAAAAAATAAGATTTTACGTGCAATGCTCAAAAAAGTCCCACCTACACCTGTGGGGCGTGCTAGAGTATATATAAAAGTCTCTATGAATTATTTCCTTATCATTGTATCAGAGCGAGTTTTAGCTCATCTTCTTTGTTAAACTGCCCGTCTAGAAGTTCATTCCTAGCAGCTCATTAGTCTTTAGCCAAGTTGTTCGCTTCTGGAATGTATATCCAACGGTCTGTGGCCTGTTTAACTCGATTGCTCGTCTAGAAGTCCATACTCAACAACTCATAATGCTTTAGGTGTTGGCGTTAAAAAAATAAACCAAGAGAAAAAAAATCTATTTACAAGTGGTCAATCAGTTAGATTCAAAATAGTCCGCTTGTGCACTTAAAAAAGAGTGTTAAGGAGTATCCAAAATAAAAAAAAAGTGAGAAGTAAAATAGTTGGTATATAAAGTGTTAGATTGAACTAAGTAATCGATTAAATTGAATATTTTAAAGGGGTTTAAACCGAGTGTGGTTCTTTGACAAAATTAGTAAAATTTGTGTACCTTATATGAATGCCGCAGGAGTTATTACAGGTGCACTAGCCAAAAGTGCACGGTGAAGAAGCGGGTGGAGAGGTCGTACGAAGATCCGACGGTGGTGGTGACCACCTACGAGGGGCAGCACAACCACCACTGCCCGGCGACCCTGCGGGGCAACGCGGTGGCGCTCTTATCTCCCGCCTCATTCTTGGCGTCATCGTCTCCGGCTGCAGCAGCGCTGATGCCCCACTTTCCTCACGAACTTCTGATGAATCCAATGATGGCGGGCCCCAATTTCGGGAACCACCCTAACTATTCAATTTACGGTAATAATAATAACAATAACTACCAGCAGCATGGCCTCAATCCCCATGATCACCATCAGCAGCAGCATTTTTATGAGCAGATGATGATGGCCCAGCAGCCCTCTATGGATCACTACACTTTGTTCCAGGACGTGGGGGTCCTTAAAAATGAGCACCATTGATCGATGCATGCAGCTAGTGAGTAAGTTATTGTTAATCCTATTCTTTTCATGCATTTATTATGCTACATTACCTTCCTCCTTCCAATTTGATGATTAGAATTTGTTTAATTTGACTTGAAAAAATTATCCGAAATACTACATAACAACTCAGTAAGGTATTACCTCTAGACATTTTTTCAAATATTTAGGAGACATAAAAATGTTAAAGTAGTAAGGATATACTCTCTCCGTCCCTAAAAATATGGGAGGTTTTGATTTTTAAAGGATTTAAGTAAGGTATATTTTGCTACTGAGTTTCTAAAAATATCTTTTGATGTGATGGGTAAAGTAGGATTTTATAGGTAGATTAATAGTGAATAAATGTGATGTGGTAGGTAGGTTAAAAATCAGTATGGGTAAAAGTGACTTTTTAATAGAAATGAGAGGAGTATTTTTTGGGATGAATGAAAAATGAAAGGAGAAAGGTTTTTAAGGACGGAGGGAGTATGTTAGAATAATAATGAGAAAAAAATATAATGTATATTCCAAAGGTTCTGTTTGATACGAAGAGTCTCTCCTCTATTTATTGGCAAAGAAGAAGATAAGGGTCTAAAACAGCCTAGGAAACAAATTACCATAGACAAACTAGAAAACAAAATCACACAAATAGAGTTCTTCATGGATTCAGCATCTCCCTTTCGTGTAGTGCATGTTCCCCGTGACACCCACCTCAAGCGGGAACCTTTGGATCACGAGTGCCTAGCTTGGTCAACAAATGATGAAATAGTGTGGCAGGGAGTGTCTTAGTCAGGCAGTCAGCACGCTGATAATCAGAAACAATGTGTGTCGTTTGGAGAATACCACGTTGAACTTCATCACATACAAAGTGGCAATCAATCTCAATACCGGATTGGGATGCAGCAATGGGAGAGAAGCTTGACTCTCACAAAACAGTTTCATGGGAATGCGTACCTTGATGCCGAACAAAAGAAGAAGAGATCTCAACCATTTTAGTTTAAAAATAGCAGTAATAGCCATTGCTCGATATTCAGCTTTAGCAGACGAGCAGGAAATCATATGTTGTTTCTTCGTACGCCATGAGATGGAGGAGTTTCCAAGCTTTATCAAATATCAACTCACTAAGCAGCATATAAAGGGACAACTAGCCTAATCGGAGTCGTAGAAAGCGGTGAGGGATAAATCACAATCGGTCGGGAGAAAAAGTTCATGTCTAGGACAAGATTTCAAATAACGGGGGACATGTTGTGTGGCCTCCGAATGTTCTTGGCGTGGTGTACTCATAAATTGTGGGAGAGTATGAATTGCATAAGAGAGATCTGAGAGTGAGATAGTCAAATAAATAAGGGTACTCTCCTTTATCCCCAGAACATACTTCAATTGTCCCAAATCTTTCATATGGAAACACTGAGCCTGGTAGTGTTTGAATTTTGCAGTAAATGCATCATATGTTACATTGAGACAATCACAAGATCATCCACATAAATCAGAACATACACTTTAATACCCCCTGGTGTAAGTAACAAGCTATAGTCAGCTTTAGACTGAAGGAAACCAAACTTGCATATGGAAGAAGACAACTTTGCAAGTCAACAATAGGGTGCCTGACACAACCCATATAAAGACTTTTATAGACGACACACTAACCCATGGTAGCGTGAGGCGGAGCTAGGGTTGATTTCATATATATACTTCTTTCTTGAGATCTCCATGAAAAGGGCATTATACACATCAGCGTGAAGCAGCGATAACTAGCAAAGTACAAATAGTTACTACCTTGGTCGTGGGAGCAAGAGTCTCCTTAAAGTCAATTCCTTTCATCTATCTACTTCCAAGCACAACTAGACATACTTTGTATCGTTCAATGGAGTCATCAAATTTGTGTTTAATTTTAAACATCCCCTTTGAGCAAATTTATTTTCGTCCTGGAGGAAGTGGAACAAGAAACCAAAGTTTGTTGTTCTTCGGAGCTTTTATCTCGTCCCGCATTCCCTCTCCCCAATGCGGATGCTTTGCGGCCTTAGAAAAATATGTGCCCTCAATCTCTACACTTATAGCTGCCAAGAAACATTTATAGGATAAAGAAAAATTTTCATAATTAAAAAAATTTATAATACAATGAGGAGTGCCTAAAGGCCAATGCAAGCATCGAGATGCAACTTTAGGGTGCTGAATTGTATGAACAACTAACTCCTATAACCATGTAGAGGGTTGCCGTTTGCGGGTTCCCCAACGTAAGAGATTTGGAGGGGAGTCGGTGCTAGTGGGGCTACCAGAAGAGGCAACTTTAGTGCCGACATCAGCACTAGTGGGGTTGTCAGTCAGAATTGTGTCGTCAATGTCCGAGGGTGAATTATTGATCTAACCGGTGCCAATTGAGCTGCCGGTTAGATTTCAGCTTTTGGATGGAGGTTTTGACGGGAAATGCAGATTGGTGGATGAAGATGGTTGGATGTTGGGAAACGATGAAGGTTCGTCGCCGTTAGTCGACTCGATAGTTTTTTCGGCGGGGGTATCCGTGTGGTGTGGCAATGGTTTAGAGGTAGAGTATGGAAAATATTGCTCAAAAACATTGGCATCCCGACTTTTTAGAATTTTATTTATTTCTAGTTTAAGTAGATGCCAACCCTTTTTACTAAAGGGATATCCAAGGATGATACATTTTCGTGAATGACTTGCAAATTTGTCGCCATGATGGTTTTGGTTATGGGCATAAGCTAGGCACAAAAAAAGTGTGAAGATGAGAGTAGAAAGGTGGCTGTCGAAACAACACTTCAAAAGGTGTCTTATTGTAAAGCAAGAAAGAGGGAGTATGGTGATCAAATAGCCAGCAGTCACGATAAAGTCCCCCAATAATTTAATATGTACATTTGCTAAAAATCGCAAGGCACACACGATGCTAAGGATGTTAATTTACTCCCATTATCACTTTGAACATTTTTGAATTTCTTATCAAATTGTTGTTCCACCATGGTGAAAACATTATGGAGAACGAAGGGGGTCTCAACTCTATTGTTAAGTAAATAGAACCAAATAGCTTGAGAGAAATCATCCACAATGATGAGAAAATATTTTGCCTCAGTCTGAGCTGGAGTTCTATATGCTCCCCCATATCACAATGGATCAAGGAAAAATGAATATGAGATTTATTTAAACTTTTAGGAAAAGAGTTATGGCATTATTTTGAACGGAGACTAACATCACAAGGAATATTAAAATCGTGTTTTTGGTAGAGAGTACTTGAGATAAAACTTAAACAACAGAATGGGGAGGGTGTCCTAATCTCTTATGCTAAATCTCCATATCCTTAGCAGCATTCATAGTATTGACTCCATCGGTCACACCCTTTAGGGAATAATATATTCTCCCAAGCTGGTTACCCATTCCAATTACCATCTTCAAGGCACAAATTTTATTAGTAAACTAAACAATTAATATTTTTTCATCTAGAAGTTGCGAAACAGATATAAGGTTGCAGGTAAGCTTAGGAAGAAACAACACATTATTCAAAACAAGTGTTTCAATTAAATAAGCACTCCCTTTTTGTTCCGCCATGTCTTGTTCTCCATTAGGAAAGCCAACTGTATAGGTAGTTATCTTTTCTATGTCCATCAACCCTCTTTTATCTCCCATCATGTGCTGACTGGCTTTGCTATCTATTATCCAAGAGGTTAAGAAAGTACCTGAAAATTTATTGTCAAGAGGCACTTCATTCTCTTTCAATATTCCCAACAAAAAGTTCCGTTTTTCTTTAGAAAAGGGATCTCACTCTCCATTTGGACCCCCTGCCCGTCCCCGCCACTTCCTCCATACCCACTACCTCGACTGGTAGCTCTTCCTCCACGCGTTTGTCGTCCGCGACTGCGACAAGCACCACCGCGTCCTCCTCTCCGATTTAGTGTTTGGGTGCACAGTATGACTCCCCACCATTCTAGGTACCCTATGACTTGAAATCACTCATGGATTTCATGGATTGTCTGTCCACGGTGCTTGCATTTGAGTTTCTTATTTATCTCACAATTATATGTCACTACAAAACTAATAGGATTGTTTTCTTCTTCTTGAGTGATCTTCAACACTCCTTGTTGAACGATCATCAAATAGACATGATTTAATGGAGCTAAGGGAACAGTAGTAAGAGTATTAGACCGCACGCTACCATATCCTTCGTTGTCAAGTCCCATCATGAACTGATAAACCTTTTCATTCTCCTTTTGAGTCTCAATAAGTTTGGATGTGCCGCACTTACACGTACGACATCTAGAGCATGAAGGGATCTTTTTTAGCGTGGCTAGGTCGTCCCATATTCCCTTCAACTTTCCAAAGTACATGGTGATTATTTTTCCATTCTACTTACAGTTCGCCAATTCCTTCTTCAGCTGATTTACTCTTGTGGTCCATTTGCCTTGGAAAATCGTTTTATAATATCATTCCACAGCTCTAGTGCTTCCTCAACTTGTGTGATAAAATTTCTAGGTGATCCATCTATGGTGTTAAACAGGGTGTTCACTATCCACCATTTTACTGCTCGTGCCCATTCTTCATAATTATCCCCAGTCAATTTGATCTGGGTGATAATCAAAGCGAGGTTATTTGTAGAATTTAATTCGTAAGGGCTAACCTTCGAGATCTGCTTGTCCCCAGTTTCTTCGTGTTCGCCGCAACCCTTGAAGAAGGGATTTTTTGTTATATCGTCGGATATCCTTGATGTTGGAAATCAATCGGCCAAGCCTCCTTTTTTCGAATGGATCCTTAGAATCTATGCTCTGATATCATATTAAAATAACAATGGAAAAAATATTCTATATATTCCAAAGGTTCTATTTTACACAAAGACGGTCTCTATTTATAGGCAAAGAAGAAGAGAGGAGTCTAAAACCAACTAGGGAACAAATTACCATCAACAAACTAGGAAAAAAATCACACAAACTGGATCCTTTATGAATTCGACCTCTTCCTTTCATGTAGCGCACGGGCCGCGTGACACTATAATATATTAAGTACAGAGAATAAAAACAATGTCACATAGCCTTACAGAAATCCATTCACACAATGAAAATATCAAAATATTCCTTGTAAAGATGGACACAATTCAAATACAAAACAATACTATATTCTCACAAAAAAATTTAGTTGGGTCAAGTGATCCCTCGTGACCCCTGGGTCCAACTTTGATGTGATAGGTAAACTAATTATTAGTATGAATAAAATGAATATTTTAATCAAAAATTGAAGTATTTTTTGGGAATAGTAAAAAGTAAAAAGGAATTGTTTTGTAAAAGAGATAGAGTATGAAAATGGGTAATTTACCTAAATAGGACTAAAACATAATGACTTTCTCAATATAGGACCATATGTTTTTATTTCACAATGTAGGACCATTGGTCATTATCTATTAGTCATTATTCAACTAAATGTCCAGCATCACTTGGACATTATTCTTCTTACTAGTCATTATTAAGTCCTATTCAGTGCAAATTTTACAATGAAAATAGGATCTTGATTATTACTACGTACTCTTTGTTGTACAAAAAATAAAATTATCAATGTTTTGCTAATTAAACTTCACGTTTCTCATATATAGGGTTGATGGAACCATTTTTTATATTCCTTTATATTTTAGGGAGTAGTTTATATATTGAGTAGAGTTTATACACTTAAACTCGGGAGTTGTTTATACTCCGTATTTGATAATAATATGGGATGAGATGATTTAACAATTGGATGGGTAAGTCAAGCTCTATTTGATGTATTGATTGGCCTGGGGTTTATTTATTAATGAGTTATTAGACCTGAACCTTTTCACAATTTTTAATCAGATAATGCTTGAGGATTTTGATCCTCTGTACTAGCTTGGAGGATGGGATTGGAGCTAGACCACGACCATACTACTATACATACAATGGCGATATTGAAATTCTAGTCGAGCATGTGATCCATAGCGTGGAACGAAGATATTTTGTGACGTTTATGGCACTTGCATAATGTATCTCATCATGGTTCTAAGTATTAAATTTAGATTATTGGAATAGAATTGAAACATACTTGTGCCATCAATTTATTTTTTCTTCTTTCTTTCTTTCTTGAAACTTTTATAGTTTTATGTTTCATATATAAAAGCTAAAAGTACCTCACTTTTGAATCCATTTTTAACTCCACCTTCTTATAGACATTCAAAGATATCCAGCACTATTCCATGGCAGTGAATTTTTCTAAGAAGAGTGGTAAGAAAAATGAGATCAAATTTGGGGCGGCCTCCCAAGCATAACTCATATAAATATGGGTTATGCCCAGATATATCGCTACCCAGAGGCTGATAAATATCTAATCCTTGCCAGTCTATTTGAGATTCAGTAACAACTGATTTAACTATACAAGGATACACATTTCATGTCTTGTGTTAAATCATGACACTTAGGACAGAAGAATAATAGTTATAAAACGTCTTGTGTCGTATAAGGTATTGATGAGATGAACGCCTTTTTCATAATCTGGAGGTAATAATGTGTTGCTAGATACCGCTTATTATCTATGGTATTAATTTATTTTAATATTATTGCCAGTGTCATGGAAAAGGGAGTAGTATACTACATCAGTGGGAGTAATATTAAATAAATAGTTGTGATAATTTTATATAAAGATATTTGTATTTTGAAAATACATATGTACTTTAAAACTATATTTTGTTTCTGTCATTTTAATTATATGATAATTATATTTTGACAAAATCGTGTGTATATATATATATATATATATATATATATATATATATATATATATATATATATATATATATATATATATATATATATATATATATAAAATTAATGCCGAACTTATATATATTATTTTAATTTCATTATTTTAATTATATGATAATTATGAATGTTAAAATAAAACATGATGTATAATTTTTTGTGCATAAAATATCCGGAGCAAGTTCTTGTGGATAAATTGGAGGCTTCATACGTTTGGGGCTATGTTCAGCCCTTCAAAACGTATAAAGCCTCTAATATATTTTTATTTAGTAATTTCCGTAATTATTGTTTGGGGTATGTTTATATTATTCTTATTAAGTACGTAGTTTATGTGTAGAATACTTGTTATTTGTGTCATAAATACTTAATAATTATGAAAATTAGATTTTACATTTTCTGGGATGTGTTTGGCATGTCAATATAACAAAAAAAAATTAAAATCGATTTTCCGAATCAATTTCCTATTTTTTGTATTTTTAAATTCATTTATTGAATAGAAAATAAGAAAACAATTTTTTGGCAATCAAAAATTAATTTCAATTCATAATAAGTTGCGAACGGAGACTTTAAGCTCGTATAAAAACTTTCATAATTTTTAAGTACGTAAATGTATTTATTGTTTATTATGGAAGAACAATATTCTGGTTCTGGAACTTATTTTTGACTTTAAAAATAAATTTTGATATTTTTGGAATTTTGAAATATATTTTCACAATATCATTTCAGTTTTCTAGATATTAAAAATGGTTTTCAAAATTATAAATTTTATTCATTCTAGAATTTTAGGATTTCCATATTAATAAAGTTTACTGGGAGTCTCCAATAATTATTTTCTAATTTAGAAAACATATATGTGTTTAATTCGAAATAAAATCCCTTTTTCGAAATAAATAAATAAATATATATATATATACATACATACATATACATATACATACATACATACACACACACACATATATACACACACACACACACACACGGTAAATATAAAATATTTTATTTTTTGAAGTTTAGAAAATTAAATTTCTAACATTCTGGAAAATTAAATTATTTTATAATTTTTAATTACATTACTTGCTAGTTTAATTAATTTATTGTTGATACTTTATTCTGTAGAATAGAATAAACTAGATCTAGAGCGAGCGCAGTTTGCCCGGTGTATGCTTTAATATGTATGATGTGATGCATGTGATTCTTGTATGTGTTATTGCATGGTGGATGATTGTGGCTTAGTTAAATATTGCTCTGTAATTCTCTTCTCTACCTCAGTATTCTTTTCTCTCGAAAATTATAAGACAAGAACACAAAGTCCGTTCGCGATGGAGGATCCTAAGGAAGACATGATGGGTTGGAGATAGAGATCTCTTGATCAAGACGGTATCGTTTGTTTTTCTTTAGGAGCCACAATCATTTCACGTTTACTTATTATGCATGTGATGTGATGTATGATTCAATGTATGTGTGTATGTGATTTTCGCTAGTGCATATGCGCGGTGTATGTCATAGGAAAGACTGCGTATAAAATCCCTCATAATTTTAAGTCTGTGCCACCCTGACGCCCCGTCACTCGTCAAACCAAATGTAGATCGGTAACGGACTCACCCAAGTGAGATGCGCGGTTTACGTTGGTTAGGCGCGAAACCCGTAACCAGGGTACTGACTCGCCCCGGGTTAGATTTAACTAAGTCTTGGTCATAAGGATGAGAGGCTTATGGCACTGCGGTAGGATCAATAAATAAAATTAGGTCATCCAATCAGAATTGTAACTTGTTACAATTGGAATTTATTCCTACCAGAAATAGTTTGACTGTAGGGCAAGATGCAATGCACAACTATAGTTAAATGAAATATGGATCTGGCCCAATTAAGAACTTTATTTAAAAGAATCCATCGAACCAAGAATTGTAATAATGATTTCAATTGGAATGGATTCCTACCTAAATAACTTGACTGTATGGCAAAATGCAAAGCATAACTATAGTTTAGTAAAATATGGATCTTAGCCCGCTAGGGTATTCTTCTCGGGAAGAGACCCCAAGTCAATAGGTTTCGTATCGGAGAGTAATTGATTTGTTAGAAATAGTGGGAGAGTATATAATTAAGACCTATTAGATACTTAATTCATGATAATGACTATCTTCGCAAAATTCTATAGATGGCAAACAACAACAACACAAACAACCTCGCCCTGCGCTCCATTCTGTAAAAATAAAAACTGAATAGAACAAACTTTATTGACTGGAAACGCAATCTCTCCATTGCTCTCCGCATGGATGAGAAAGAGTATCTGCTCGAGAAGCCCATTCCTCCTGCCCTTCCCGCTAACACACTGAAAGCAGTTAAAGGTGCCTATGATATAGGGGAAGGTTCCCATGACATTGGTTCCCAATGTCATGGGATGACCCGGGGGTGCTCCGGTGCCCCGTTCGTAAAATTGACGGTTCCTACCCCCTCTAACCCCCCGGCAAACCCCCGCACCCCGCCCCGCCCCAAACAAACCCCCCAACCCCCTCCAATTGCACCCCACAAGTCGATTTTGACTTTGGAGTCAAAATTTGACTCCAAAGTCAAAATCGACTTGTGGGGTGCAATTGGAGGGGTTGGGGGGGTTTGTTCGGGGCAGGGCGGGGTGCGGGGGTTTGTCGGGTGGGTTAGAGGGGGTAGGAACCATCAATTTTACGAACGGGGCACCGGAGTGTCCCCGGGTCATCCCATGACATTGGGAACCAAAGTGATGATAAAAATGTTAAGGATGAAAACTTAGTTGTGTCATGTTGGAAACCATGAAAGCCGAGCTGCAAAAACAGCACGACTACATGAAGGCCCATGCCATGATTGTGTCCTTGCGGCTGCTATACCAAGGGCAATCCAGACATGAACGTTTTCTTGTGAGTAAGGCTCTCTTTAGTTGCAAGTTCTTTCCAGGGAACCTGGTTCGTCTGCATGTTCTCAAAATGATTGGTTACATAACCAATTTGGAGAAACTCGGGTTCACCTTGCAGAAGGAGCTAGCAACGGACCTGATCCTGTAGTCACTCCCCGAGCTGTACAAGGGGTTCATCATGAACTACATTATGCAAGATGTTTACAAACCCCTTCCTAAGCTTCTTAAGATGCTCCAAACTGCAGAGGAGAACCTTACTAAGGGCAAGGGTGCTTCCGTCCTTATGATCCAAGGTGGAAAGGGGAAGCTGAAGAAGGGGATCAAGATTAAGGCTTGGACGGTCGGAAAGCCTAAATCGAAGTCCACTTCATCTGCAACCCAGAAACCCATAGGAGGAGTTGCAAAGGGCAAATGTCATCACTGTGGTAAGGCAGGCCATTGGAGAAGAAACTGCAAGACATACCTCACAACCAAGAAGAAGGAAGGTACGACCATTTCTTCTGAGGTGTATGTTATAGAAGTTAACATGTCTATATCTTCATCATGGGTACTAGATACTGGATGTGGGTCTCATATCTGTACTACCATGCAGGGACTAAAGCAGAGTCGACGGTTAGCTCGAGGCGAGATTGAACTTCGAGTTGGCAATGGTGCACCTGTTGCATCTTTGGCAATCGAAACTTATAGTTTAGTCTTGCCTAGTGGTCTTATGTTGGAATTAAACAATTGCTTGTACGTTCCTGCAATTAGCAGAAACATTATTTTTGTTTCATGTCTTGATAAAAGTGGACTCATCATTTCTATTAAAGATAAGTCCCTTTCCGTTTGCAGAAAGAATGTTTTCTATGCTAATGCCAACATGACCAATGAGTTATATGTCCTTGACTTAGCTTGGACATGCTTGTCTATAACATATCAGCTAAGAGTAACAAATTGAACGGTTTGAACCAAACATACCTATGGCATTGTAAGTTAGGCCATATAAAGAGAAACACATATCCCAGCTACATCGATCCGGAATGCTGGACTCATTTGATCTTGAATCATATGACACATGCGAATCTTGTTTATTGGGTTAGATGACCAAGTCTCCTTTCACCGGACATGGTGAAAGAGCTAGTTATCTTCTAGCACTCATTGACAGTGATGTGCGCGGGCCTTTTAATACAACTGCACGAGGTGGTTATTCATACTTCATCACATTTACTCATGACCTCAGTAGATATGGCTATGTGTATTTCATGAAACACATGTCAAAATCCTTTGAAATGTTCAAAGAATTCAGGAATGAAGTTGAAAAACAACTTGGCAAAAGTATTAAAACACTACGATCCGATCGAGGTGGAGAATACTTAATTAGTGAGTGTGATGACTATCTTAGAGAGCATGACATTTTATTCCAACTCACACCTCCTGGGAATCCACAATGAAATGGGGTCTTTGAAAGGAGGAACCGAACCCTGCTTGACATGGTTCATTCTATGATGGGTCATTCGGCTCTACGAGAATCATTCTAGGGGTATGCGCTGAGCACAACAATATATACTCTTAACCGAGTTGCAACTAAGGAGGTTGAAGTAACACCATACCAGCTATAGACGGGCAAATGCCCGGTTCTGTCACACTTAAAGATTTGGGGCTGTGAGGCTTATGTCAAACGTCTTATGACGAATGGCAAGCTTGACGCCAAGTCTGATAAGTGTTTCCTCGTGGGATACCCCAAGGAAACTCGAAGGTATTCATTCTATCACCATATCTATAAGAAGGTATTCATTGTTTGCAATGGTGTCTTCCTCGAGAAGGAATTTCTCTCCAACGCAACAAGTGGGAGAAAGATAGAGCTTGAAGAAATTCGAGTCAATGAAGAAACTACCAAGCCCGTTCAGGAACATGAACTAAAGGAACAAACCGTTGTACCTCAAGATGCTCAAGATACACAAGAACCCCGTAGGTCTAACCGGTTACGCACACAACCTGAAAGGTATGGATTCATCCCTACCTTTGAGGGTGACGTAATGCTTATAGACTAGGATGAGCCGGAGACCTACCTCGAGGTAGGGGTGGACATGGTACCGGTACAGTACCGGTACTGGAAACGGTACCGCCGGTACCGTTACCGTCGGCCGGTACGGTCCACCGGTTCCGGGAACCGGAACCGGTACCGGTACCGCCCAATCCGGTACCGGTTCCGGTGCCCATTTTTCGGTACCGGCACCGGCGGTTCCGGTTCTGGTTCCAGTACCGTTACCGTTTTTTTTTATTTTTTATTTTATTTCATTCTTTCCTTTATCAATTTCATTTTTAGATTTTTTTATTTCATCATTTCCTTTAACAATTACACATTTACAATTTTACATTTTAAAAATATAATAAAAAAGCAAAAAAAAAACAAAATTAGGGGTGGCCGAAACGGTACCGGAAACGGTACCGGAACCGGCGGTACCGGAATCGGAACCGGTACCGGCCGGTCCGGTACCGGTACTGGTACCAAGGGGTGGCGGTATCGGAACCGGCGGTTCCGGAACTGGAACCGTACCGTGTCCACCCCTACCTCGAGGCAATCATTTGTCCCGAGGCTGAGGAATGGTGTCAAGCCATGCAGTCCGAAATGAACCCGAAGGGGTCAAACCCATTGGGTGCAAATGGGTCTTCAAAAAGAAGACTGACATGGATGGTAAGGTACAAACCTTCAAGGCACGATTGGTAGCAAAAGGATATCGTCAAATATATGGTATCGACTATGAAAAAAATTTCTCCAATTGTCATGATTAAATCCATTTGGATCTTACTTGCTATCGTAGCATACCACGATTATGAAATTTGGCAGATGGACGTCAAAACGGCTTTCTTTAATGGAAACCTCCTTGAGGATGTCTTTAGGACACAACGTGAAGGGTTTTGTGCTCCTAAAGAATCTACCAAGGTATGCAAGTTGGAGCGACCAATCTACGGATTGAAGCAAGCCTCACGGAGTTGGAACATCTGCTTTAATTTCATGAAACCGTCATCGGCTTTGGTTTTGAAAGAAATTCGGATGAATCTTGTGTATACAAGAAGGTCAGTGTGAGTGCTGTAGTCTTCCTTACTCTATATGTTGACGACATACTACTCATAGGAAACGATATTCCTACTTTAGCCACCGTCAAAACGTGGTTGAGTAAGAGTTTCTCTATGAAGTACCTGAGAGATGCAAGTTATGCCTTTGGCATAAGGATCTATAGGGATAGATCACGGAAGCTATTGGGTCTCAATCAAAGTACATACATAGACAAAGTCCTCGCTAGATTTAGCATGTCTAAATCCAATTGAGGAAGTTTGCCTATGGTCCAAGGCACGAGTCTTTCCAAGACTCACAGTGTTTCCACTCCAAAGGAAGTAGAACGCATGAGAAATGTTCCTCATGTGTCGCCCATTAGATCCATCATGTATGCGATGGTATGTACGAGACCTGTTGTCGCCTTTGCTCTGAGTGTCACGAGTAGATACCAGTCCTCCCCCGGCGAAAGCCATTGGACGACTGTGAAGAACATCCTTAAATACTTTCGTAGGACTAATAATATCTTCCTGGTATATGGCGGAAAGGAAGAGCTCATTATTGTCGAATATACTGATGCCAGCTTCCAGACTGATAGAGACGACTTCAAGTCGCAGGCAGGGTATGTGTTTTGTTTGAATGGTGGAGCTGTTACCTGGAAGAGTTACAAACAAGATACTATTGCTGATTCCACTATAGAAACAGAGTACATGGCTGCAGCTGACGCAGCCAAGGAAGGTGTGTGGTTCCTAGCAATTGCACAAGCGAAAGAACCTGGGTCTCACCAGAAAGCAAAACACATCGTCAGACGTTATCACATCACACGAGAAATCGTTGCACGTGGGGACGTTGAGATTTGCAAGATAGGTACAGGCGACAATATCGCGGATCCGTTGACGAAGGATTTAAGAAAGCCTAAACACGAGAGTCATATGTGGTCCATGGGCATTCGACAAATGCTTAATGGCCTTAGGGAAAATGAGAGATTGTTGTATTTAGGTGCCCTAGAGGCAATCAAAAACGTATGTAACTGTACACTTTATCATGGATGAAAGGCCTTGAAGTATGTTTTATAACTCGTGTAACATAACATCGCTTCAGTCCATAGACGATAGCGCTTCAGTAACACAGATGAGGACTACAATATTATGATTATGAGACTGTTACTTCTTGACAAAGGCTATGTCTAGAATATCCCTAGTCGCACTTTATGATAATACGGACATCATAACATATCAAGACTAGTACGTACGAGATGAGATAGTTGCGTCTCACAGACTATAGGTATTGTGATATCTTAATCTGTACGTAGGTGCATATTATATCGATAATATGTGACTGGATTGACCCATCTTGAGAATAATGCATGGATCTACAATAATGTGTTTATCAGTATTCTTAATTCGACCTTTCTATAACTATCCTCAGACTTGAAGCTATTACATTCTCAGATATGTGCGGCCGTATGCTTTGATTCATAACTAATGATATCTGAAATACTGGTAGACGTACAGTTATGCGTTGAGTATGCCGCTAAGTATATTGAGAGACGTCAATAACAGATATAAGATCTGTTCCTTTTATAATATAGAAATATAATGTCAATGGGCCCACTGAATAGTAGGACTTGGGAAAGTGTGTGGCGATGCTCAGATATGTCGCTATCCAGAGGCTGATAAATATCTTATCCTTTCCAGTCTACTTGAGATTCACTACCAGCTGATTTAACTATACAAGGATACACATCCCATGCCTTGTGTTAAATCATGATATTTATCTAGGGGGTAGTAATGTGTTGCTAGATACTGCTTATTATCTATGGTATTAATTTATTATAATATCTTTGCCAATATTATAGATACCTAAAGGGCCACACACTTAGGACTTGTAAGGGAGTAGTATACTACACTAGTGGAAGTAATATTATGCAACGCCCCAAAACCCGGCTTAGTATTTTAATTAATATATAATATTTAAATTATTAAAGAGCCGGTCAATATGAAGATTATTTTCTAATTTGCCTAATTTAATGGGGGTTTATCCTTTGTTGTAGAGCTCGCTGCTCTGAACCCGATCGCGCAAACGGATCATGAATCGGGCTTATTGGGTCTAAGATACAATTGACGAATCAGGTAATTGGCGTTAAAATTATCCAAACTGGTTAGGTAGTGTAAACGCCGACCGCCTCCGTCTCTCTCTCTCTCTCTCTCTCTCTCTCTCTCTCTCTCGCTACTGTTCCAGTTCGTGTGCGCTATGCTGATGAGGAGCAACGTCAAACAACCCTTCCTATCTAAGATCTGATTTCTTTAACTTTTGAGGTGATTCATCGTTTCTATACCTTCCGTTAACGTTAATTCGTAGATTAGAACTTCCTTAATGTATAATTTGTAATTGATTGTGAATTTGATTGTCAATTGATGAAATTGGTTGGGTTTGAAGTAATTGGGCGTTGAACCGCCGGATTCCGGTGAGACGCCGGCGGCGGACATCGGCAGTCCGGTCAGGGCTCCGATAGTGGCTTGGGTTGGCTGTGTGGATCCAATTGGGTCCAATTAACTCCAATTGGATTCAATTTGGGTCTAATTGGGTTCAATCGGGTCCGTTTGGGTGCAATTGGGTGTAAACGGGTCTGTTTGGACTCAAATTGATGCAATTGGGTCTGTTTGTGGTTGTTCGGGTTGCTGTGAATCACCTAATAGGGCTGTTTGGTCGCGCTGCAGGCCCGGGCAGCCGGGTTGGCTACCGGCAGTTGTGTTGGGTTGGTCCGGTGACGATGGGGACTGCTCCGGCGAGGGCAGCGGGCTTGAGGATTGATTCCTTGGGCTCGATTCCGCGCAGTTAAGTTGGGTTAATTGTAATTGGGGTTTGCTGATTATGCATGATGGTAATCGTGGGTCTTCGGCCCGGATAAGCGGCTACGTGATTTGTTGTGAATTGTGAACTGAGATTTAAATTAAATTGATCTTATTGGTGAAAGTTGTGGATTATGAATAATATATGGGAAATAGGCCACCTAGTATAATTAGGCGGACCTGAAAAAAATTTTGGTTTAGTTTTAAACTCTCACGGATGAATTTATAATTTTTTCAGTTGGTTATTTTTTTAAAAAATTATGCATGCGAATACCAATTTAGTAACAACTCGGTTCGCTAACCCGTTGGTTCGGGTTACGCGGGTTGGGGTGTTACATATTAAATATATAGTTGTGATAATTTTATATATACATATTTGTATTTCGAAAATACAAATATGTATTTGTGTCATTTTAATTATATGATAATTATATTTTGACAAAACAAATATTTTATATATATATATATATATGTATGTATGTATGTATGTATGTATATATATATATGTGTATGTATGTATATATATATATATATATATATATATATATATATATATATAATGAATTAGGGCATCTCCCTCCCATCGTGTTCTATTTTGTGATTTTTGCAGCAATGTTTCTTCCAATCATCCCTCTAAACCAATATGATACACACAACAAATATTATTTTATACACACACACACACACACACATATATATAATGCCGAGCTTATTTTTTTTTATTTTCATCATTTTAATTCTATGATAATTATTGATGTTAAAATAAAATATGATGTACAACTTTTTGTGCATAAAATCCAAGACCATTTTGATTTTATACATAAAGTATTTTTTAATGTCAAATTGATATATTTGATTATAATTTGATGTAGAGATTCTATCGTGTTTTGTTATGGTGGTTAGAGACATTATATTTTGATAGCCTCATTATCACACCTTAATGTCTCAAGGAAGCTGATGGACAATAAATCCACCAAATGATCCGGTTTACAGAGCGGATCGTAAGAACGAAATTAAGAACAAGAATTCGAGAATTGGATGTGTATTACCAGCTTGATTTAGCTTGAGTTCTCCCCTTTCGGGTCCCCTCTATTTATACATGAGCTCTAAACAATTAAGGTAATGCATAACCGATGGAGTCTATCCCGCCAAGGGCGCGATCCCCTATTCCCGGCTCCGTAACGGCCAATCAGCTCCGTCTCCTTCTCCGGATTGACTCTGCCAGCTGCGCTTGGCCTGAGGTTAACTAGGCCCAGCTCCTTGGGCCGGCCCAGCTTGAGTATTTCACAGGTGTTTGACCCGAAGCTGTTTAAATGGTTCATTTGGGCCGTCCTCTGGATATCGGCCCATCATAAGCCCCCCAACTCCTCAGTCCTCAGCTGGGCCAAGCGGAGGAGTGGGGAGTTTGCAAAGTCCACGTGGACGCTCCAGCGGGGATCCGGGCCGTTCCTTGGGTTCCGCACGACACTTGGGCACGATCTCCACAAATAAGTAATCATGGCCTGCCGATTCGCCTTCTTGTTGTCAGTTAAAAACCGCCGCTGGACGCCATCTCTTTCTTTCGCCTTCTTCACTACCGTTCGTCTGCAACTCCGCTGCTCACCCGACTCGTTCTTCTTCCTGTCCAGGTCAGTTCCTTCTCTCGCCGCCATGATTGTCTCAGATTCCGATTTGGCTACCCCATCATCCAATTCTCGCCAAGCCGGTCAATCGGCCTTTGACCATAACCCCGGCCACACTCCATCACCCTGGCCATCGCCGTCGTCCGTGCCTGGCCAAAAACGGTGTCGATTGAGGAAGCAATACCCTTCCTCAACTCCGGTAGATGAGGGCTCAAGGGTTGAATTGGACGAAAACATCATGGCGTTGTGCCATTGTCAAATTACTCACCGGGGGTTCGCCGATGCCACTGACATGGTTGGACCCTCCATCGAGGTCATGAGACCTACCAGTACTCAAACTGCTCTAGACGCACCGTCGGGGTTCTTCACGGTCCATCTGGCGTCTTTGAAGAAGGGGCTGCGCTTCCCACTCCACCTGTTGTTGATCGAATTCCTCAACGTGGTGGACCTTCTCCCATGCCAACTGGTCCCCAACTCTCACCGGTACATCGCTGGTTACCTGGTCCGGTGCAAAGATGTAGGGGTGAAGCCGACCTTGGACCATTTCATATTCACCTTCAAACTGACCAAGGGCCATAAAGATTGGGCGTCCTATGCCAGTCTTTCCCAGAGGTCCAGTAAACTCTTTGCTAGTGATAAGAAGGGGTCAACCAAAGACTGGAAGCCTTTCTTTGTCTTCGTTTCGACAGGGCCCGAATCTCCTTTCACGGGTTCAGGGCGCCCTTCCTTCCGCCGCATCCCACGCCCCCCACCTGATGCCACCCTTTTGTCTATCACTCGCCAATTCTGCAATAAGGGAGTTATGAACATCAAAGAGGTGCTGACAGAGGAAACCCTTGCCGGGTTGGGGTTTGAGTTTGTTCAGGATGAGCTTCGCCACCAACCCGACCTACTGAGGGACATCCCCGGGGGGCATCAGCCTGACCAGCTGAAGGACATTCCTGAGGAAGGTCTTGACTGTGGTCCTTTTGGTAGGTGACCTTTTCTTTTTCCCAGATGTTTAGTTTATCTTTTCCCATGGCTGACCATTTCCTTTGTTTCCAGTGGAATTACAAGATTCAGGAGAGGAGATGGACAACGATCTCCTGCTCAGTCGCTTCACTGCAGGGAGGAAAAGGAAGAGAGAGACGAAGGGCCAGGGCAAACGTTCTTCATCCCACCACGAGGAGAGTCCTTCTCGAGAGCTGGCCGTAATTGTGGTGGAGGACCAAGAAGATGCTACCCAGGAACCGGGTACCATGGCTGGCCAATCCCCTCCACATCCCGCGATGCAGGGTGGCGACCTCGTTGGGTTGTCTCAGGGCATTGCCTTGGAGCGACCTCCCTCACCACCCGCAGTGACCTACGAGGTGGCGACCGGGGGTCGCTCAACGAGGCTCTGCATCCCTCCCCTGCCCCAAAGCCTAGGGGACGTACAGCTGGAGACTCTGATCACTCTGCCTGTAGAAGACCAGGCTTGTATCTCAGCAGGCTCCGAGGACGACCTTGACAACATGGTCCTTTTGAGGCTCAGTCAGGTACTGGTCTTGATCTCCTATGCATCACTCCTTTTCTTTATGCCCCTAACCCTTACCCCTTTGCGCAGGCTACGCTGGGGATGATTGAGGTGGCCGGCCAGAAACGGGGTCGCCAGGCCACCGCGGACGAGGCGATGAAAGCAGCCGAGGCCAAGCAGAAGGAGCTGCAGGAGGAGGTCGCTCGACTCACCAGGGAGTTGGAGGAGAAAGAAAATCGTTGCGCGGCGCTTGCTGTGGAGAAAGCTTCCCAGGAGAACCGCTGCGTCGCCCTTGAGGCAGACAAGGCCTCCTTGTCCTTGGAGGTAGAATCTGTTTCTGCTCGAGTGGTCGAGCTGGAAGGGGAGAAATCTGATCTGATCCAGCAGTTGGAGGTGGAGAGGAGCGATCGGGTCCGCCATGCAGAGGGAGCGGTAGAATCCTTCAAGTCCTCTCCTGACTTCACGGTAGTCGCGATGGAGCGGATGGAAGAGCTAACGGCCGCTTGGCTCAAAACTGAACCTGGGGCTCAATGGATGGTCAAGGTGGGAACCAAGTCCTTCAATTGCGGACTCTTCCACGCCCAACAGATCTTCCACGACAGGCTGGCCCAGCTCCCCAAAGGATTCTCTCTCCCCGACCTTGGCTTCCCTCCTCCCTGCCGCTCCTTGGCCGAGTTCGACCCCAGTCCCTATCTGGACGGGGGGAGCTCGAGTGCGTCGGAAGAAGAGGAAGAAGAAGAAGTGGAAGGTGGTCAGAGCGACCAGAATCCAGGGGCCAGCTTAGCCATGTCCAAAGCGGGTGGACCTTCCGGCTCGGCCGTCTAAATCCCCCATTGTTCCCCCATAGCTTTACCAACACTTGCCTCTCTCTTTTCCTTCGGAATGATTTTTCGTTTTGATACAATGCTCCTATGTTGTTTGATTTTCTAGATTCACCATGTGCTTTCTCTCTTTGGCGCTTTACTTCGGCACTCTCTTTTTTGATTTAGCTGGTTAACATGTATGTTTTAGTTTGGGCCCAACTCCTAGTCCCGGCCCGTTTACCTGTCCGGACCCAATCTCTGGATTGGCCATCGTGCCGCCCAATTGATCCAATGCCCTTCACCGTTTCTGATTGGACCTTCGCGCGGCTCAAAGCTGCCTTATTGGTTCGGCTGCCTCGAGACTTAACCGTCTCTTCGGTTCCTTCGCTCTGGCTTATTTATAAGTCCCCCTGGCCTCTACTCTACTTCATCACCAAATATCCTCCTTTTCTCCATTCTCGCCATGTCTGAAGGAATTCCTGTTTCTCTGGATCTTTCCGACGGGCCGGCTCCTTCTTCGCCGGAGCCTGCCTCCTCCCCCAAGTCAGTCAATTCCAATGACTGGGGGGGGGGGGGGGCTTGACCCTTACGAATTCTGTCGCCGGTTGCCTCGTCGGCAGTGGGCGTCGGTGAAACCGCCGCCACCACCTCCAAACCCTTATGAAGACTTTAGTGAGGCGTACGAGGCCCTCTCCGCCAACCGCCTGCCTGATGGGCGGATTGACTGGGATGCTCTATGCCCCCTCCATTCCCTACAATGTATGGTCTGGGAGAGCTTTCAAGATGAGCACTTACCCCTCCTGGAGCATGAGTGCGCATTCTACGCAAGTTTTGAGCGATGGACTAGCGAAAGTCGCACCAGTTCGCCGGTGAGGCCTACGGAGGAGGTTGTGTTAGGGGAAGAACTGGGTTCTTCCCTACCTCGCCCCGCTTGCCATTCACTTCCCCAGAAGACCCCTAGGCGACCTGAAGTAGCTCGGGCGGCTTCAGGATCTCCGTCCTCGCCTAGGTGATGCTGGTTGGGGTTCACAGAGAAGTGAGCCGTCCCCTATCCTTCCTTGGTAGGAGAAGGGCGGTGGGTTTTTGCCGAGGCTGGGGGCGACCACTCCCATTCCATGTTGGGGAAGAAAGGTGGTCGTCCTGGACGGCCGGTGATCGGAGTTTTGCCTGCCTATACAGCCGCAGAACTACCTTTCAAACCTGCGTGTCCCCCCTAGACCTTCGCTCGCAAAGTCTTAGATTGTTGTTTTTCATTGTAGGAGATGTATGGGGAAGTATTCTTCCTTACGTAGAGATTGTTCTCAACTGTACTGTAGCAGATGCAAGAGATTATCCTTGAAATGTAATGAACATTTGTGTGAATGTATTTTGATGTTACCTGTTTACTTACAAGTTTCACCTTCTTCTCTTTCGCATCCTACTTTTGACGTTCAGGTTTCCTCGGACTTGAATCAGAGAATACCTCGCCTCTTTTGACTTAGCCATTTTCGGGTTACTTTGACCCTTGGGGCGTCGCCATACCCCCAAGATCCCCTGGTCGCTCATGCGATCAACAGATCTTGTGTTACAGACTTAGCCGTTCTCTCAGACTTTCTTGCCACGGCGTTGTCTTCAACCTTGGTCGCTTGACAGGGTTCGACGCTTCACCCACTACTGGGTATCTTAGCACGAATCACCGTGCAATTTTAGCGATCTCTTGTGGTCGCTCCTTTTTTTTTGGAGAATTGGAGACAAGATGTGCCAGAGAGCTGGATTTATTAAATCTCAAGAAAAAGACAGGGCTGGAATACAATCTATTGATAAAATTTAATAAGGTTGGCGGCATTCCATACTCGCGGAACGTCGCCACCGGTTGGAGTCTGCAATCTAAATGTCCCATCAGCCAACACCTCCTTTATGATATATGGCCCCTCGAAGCTCTTAGAAAACTTCCCTCCATCGGTCGGCCGGCTGACCTCCCTCTTCCGAAGGACCCAGTCGCCCACCTTGAACTGCCTTGGTCGCACCCGCTGGTCGTGATATGACTTGACCTGCCGGCGGTAGTTTTCTGCCCGCATATATGCCCTTTCCCTTCGCTCATCAATGAGGTGCAGCTCTGCCCTCAGGTTCTCCTCATTTCCTTGAGCATCAAACGTCTCTACTCTATAGCTTAACAACGAGGTCTCCGCTGGAGCCCTTGCTTCAAATCCATATGTGAGCGAGAAAGGAGTTTCACCTGTTGCCTTCCTTAGGGTAGTTCTGTAGGTCCCCAAAATATAGGGCACTTCTTCCACCCAGGCACTTTTGCATTCCATTATCTTCTTCTTGAGGCCATCCATGATGGTACGATTGGTGTTCTCAACCTGCCCATTGGTTTGGGGGTACCCGACCGCTGCATAGCTGTGTTTTATGCCCCAGCTCTGTAGAAACTCATTGAACCCTCCGGCCTCGAATTGGGTTCCGTTGTCAGTGATGATCTGCTGGGGCACCCCAAATTGGCACAAGATTTGCTTGGAAATGAACTTCGTCATCTGTTCCGCAGTGATGGTTGGCACGGGGGCGGCTTCGACCCACTTGGTGAAGTAGTCAATCGCGACCACCAGGTATGTGTTGTTCCCTGTCCCCCGAGGCAAAATACCGACTAGATCGATGCCCCACCTGGCAAAAGGAATCCCTGTGCTTATCGGGGTATAATTCGTCGCCGGTCGCCCTGGCATCCTCTGGAATTCCTGGCAAACCTTGCATTTGCGCACGTACTCTGCGCAATCTCTGATAATCGTTGGCCAAAAGTATCCTTGTAGGGTCACCTTCCGGGACATCGTGAAGGCTCCCTGATGTGCTGAACATATTCCCGCATGGATTTCCTCCATTAACTTTTGTGCCTCGCCCGCTCTTAAGCACCTCAACAATGTACCATTGTACGATCGCTTATACAGCCGACCGCACTCCAGCGTGTAGTTGGGTGCACGTCGCTTCACCACCTTTGCCGCGATTGGGTTGATAGGTAGCGACCCGTCAAGGATGTACATGGTAATCTCATCAATCCAATCCGGCTCCTCTTTGAGTGTGATGATCAGCACTTGTCCGGGACCGATGCTTGGCTCGAGCAACTCTTCTTCCTGGGTCATTGCTTTAATATGATCCGGGGAATCCGGACCGAGCTTTGACAAGATATCTGCCTCAGCGTTCTCTTCCCGAGGAACCTGCTCTATTCGGTACGCCCCGAATGCCTTAAGCAACTCCAGGGCAGTGTCTCTATACTTCTTCATTCGTTCATCCTTGGCCTCAAATTCTCCAGTGGCGTGGCCTACCACTAGCTTGGAATCGCACCGGACTTGGATTCGCTCAGCTTTTAATGAGGCTGCCAACCTCAAGCCGCAAAGCAGTGCCTCATATTCAGCCTCATTATTCGAGACTTTAAACCGGAATCTCACGGAGTAGTATGCCTTGAACCCTTCCGGAGATATCGCCACGACACCTCCCCCCGAAGCATCAGTCGCGGACGACCCATCGGTGTACACGGTCCACTAATTCCCCTCGGGTTCTTTTCCACTAGATTCTACCTCTCTCGCAGTGCATTCTACCACGAAATCTGCTAATGCCTGCCCCTTTATCGCCGGTCGCGGCTTGAACTCTATTTGAAAGGATCCCAGGAACACCCCCCACTTGCTGACCCGTGACGGGGCATTTGGGCTTCGAAGAAGTGTTCCGATGGGAATTTGTGATAACACATGGACCGGATGGGCTTGAAAATATGGGGTGAGCTTTTTCACCGTACACACCACCGCAAAGATGGTCTTCTCCATGTTGGTATATCTCAACTCCGTCCCTCGCAGCACTCGGGCCACATAGTACACAGGTCACTGTGCGCCCTCCTCCTCCCTCACAAGCACCAAGCTCACAGCTCGAGGAGAGATTCCTAAGTATAGGAATAAGGTCTCTCTGGGCTCTGGCTTCGAAAGCACTAGTGGGGAGAGGAGATATGCTTTTAACCCCTCAAAAGACCGTTGACATTCCTCGGTCCAAAGGAACCCTCTACTCTTCTTAATGGTCTGAAAAAAAGGAGCCGCTCGATCAGCTATCTTTGATAAGAAACGACTGAGAGCAGCAATCCTGCCGGTGAGCTACTGGACCTCCTTTACATTCCGCGGAGGCTCCATCTCCAAAATCGCCTTTACCTTTTCCGGGTTAGGCTCGATCCCTCTCCGGCTGACCATATGTCCTAGGAATTTACCCCCTGCACCCCAAATGTGCATTTCTTGGGGTTAAGGCGAAGCTGGTACTTCTTCATGATCTTGAATACTCTCTCCAGGTCGCCAGCATGAGACTCCGTCCGTTTGAACTTGACAATCATGTCGTCCACATACACTTCCATGCACCCCCTAGTACCGGCGCGAACAGCTTGTTCACCATCCGTGCATAGGTCGCCCCAGCATTCTTCAAACCAAAGGGCATCACCTTGTAACAGTAAACCCCACTGGGGGTGATGAAAGCGGTCTTTTCTTCATCCGCCACTGCCATCTTGATCTGATGGTACCCACTGAATGCGTCCATGAAACTCATCAGCTCGCATCCTGCCGTCTCATCAGCCAACTGATCAATGTTGGGGAGAGGAAAAGGATCCATCGGGCAAGCTTTATTTAGATCAGTGTGATCGACGCACATCCGCCAGGTATTCCCTTTGGGTGCGAGGACTACATTTGCCAACCATTCCGGGTAGCGGACTTCCCAGATGTGCCCAATGGATTGCAGGGTGGTCACCTGCTTGGTGACAAACTCTCTCCGTTCTAAGGAAAGGAAACACTTCTTCTGTCTGACCGGCTTGTGGGTCGGATCCACTGCCAATCTATGGCAGATGATTTTTGGGTCGACCCCTGGCATATCCTCTGGTCCCCAAGCGAATAGCACCTTGAATGCTCGGAGGACCTCCAATAACTGCTCCTTTAATTCAAGCAGTAAGGTTTTGCCTACCTTCACCTTCCGCTCTGGCTCAACCGGGTCCAAAGAAACTTCCTCGACCTCTTCCGCCGGCTCAGCTCGGGGTCGCCCCTCCTCCTTCTGGATCGCCGCACAGATCGTGCTCACATTCTCATCGACTCGGGCTTGGCTTTTGGTCGCCCTGACGTAGCACGACCGTGACAGGCTCTGGTTCCCCTTTGCTACTCCCACCCCTGTGGGTGTGTTGAACTTTAGGCATAAGTGGACGGGGGAGATTACGCACTCCAGGTCCTCCAACCCTGGTCGTCCTAGAATCAGATGGTGTGCACAGTCGAGCTGTACTACCATAAATTCCATGTCGACCCAGAGTCGGTGGGTGCCATCTCCTACCCCGGCCTTTACCGTGATAGTTCCTTCTGCTTCGATAGTATCCCCTGTAAATCCTGACAGCGGCATATGGATTGGTTTCAGGTCCCTTCGGGACAATCCCAACTCCTTAAAGGTGTTGCTGTACATTATGTTGACCGAGCTGCCCGTATCGACCAAGGTTCGGTGAACAACCACATTATTCATCTCCACTCTTATCACCAGAGCGTCCCTGTGAGGGCTGAGGACTGGGGGATAATCCTCGTCTGTAAAGATCAGAGGTTCCTTCTTCTTTCGCTTAGGCAGCGGTGGCCTTTGTACCTCGGCCAGGTACACCATGTTCTTCCATTTCTTCCGGGAGGATACCGAATCTCCTCCACTGTTTCCTCCCATGATGAACCGACACCCCAGGTGTCGGCGACCTTGCCTATCCTCCTCATCTAGGTCATCACAATCTCGCCCTAGGTGCCGCCATCCATCTTCTTGCCCCTCTCCTGCTGTGATCGCTGCCGTGGGGGCTGGCGGCCTCCTCCAGGTCCGGTTACCTGTGGACGGTCGCTCTGACCGAGGAGGTGGCCCTCTAGCGATCAGCTGATCCATCTCCTTCTTCAGCGTAACGCACTCCGACGTGTTATGGGTGCTGTTACGGTGGTACTCGCAGTATTTGGGTGCATCTTGCACACCATAGCTTTCCCGACCATGAGGAGGGGCCGGCAACGACTGTACCGCGTGAACGGGATGCCTGTTCGCATGATACCCGGTGGGGTTCGGTCCCTTACCATAATCCTTCCTTTTCTTTCCTTCTGCCACCGGTGGCCCGCTTTTCTTCTCCTTCCGGACTGGTGGCTCATCATCTTCCTCTTCCAGCGCCAGGTACTTCGCCCTGGCCAACATCTCTTGATAGGTCGAGAGAGGATTCCGTCGCAGCTCCTTACGCACATCCCCTTGGGGGAGTGCAGCTTGGAGCATGGCGATCAGGGCTTGGTCGTCCGCCCCTTGGACATCCCTAGCCTCCTTCTCCCACCTATTAATGAACTCCCGGAGCTGTTCCCCCTTCCGGATCTTCACATTGAGCAAATGCGAGAAGGGGAGCTTTTGTCTCCGGCTGGATGCGAAGTGCTCCAAGAACTTGTGGGCCAGGTCGCCCCACTTATCTATCGACCCCTTGGGTAACTTGTGAAACCACTCACAAGCCTGCCCTTCCAGTGTCGCCAGGAAGCACCGACACTTGATTTCTTTTGGATATGCGTACATGACCACGTTGGCCCCGAAGCGAGCGAGGTGGTCTTGGGGATCGGTCGTCCCGTTGTATGCCTTGATCTGGGGAGTCTTGAAATTATCTGGGAGAGGGCAGGATATTATCCTTCTGGAGAAGGGGGTTACCTCACTGAAGACCGCCTGGCGATAGGGGTTCTGGGCATCCAGCCGCCTCTCCAGTTGTTCGTACATTTTCCACAGCTCGGCTGCGCCCTTATCCCCGACTGTCGTCCGTCGCTCCTTAGAACCGACCTTGGAGGTCGCTGTGGACTCCCCTCTCTTCTCCTTGAGCGTGTCTCTCAAGTCGCCTTTTCGGGCCGACCGAGTGTCCTGCAGCCTTTTGAACGCAGAGGTCCGAGGTTTCTTCGACTTGGGGTCTCCCAAACGGTCAAAAGCAGACATCCGCTCGAAGGAGGACGACTCGTCCTCTTCTTCCAGCCTGGAAAGCGCATCTGCCATCATAGCCTTCCCATTAGGCTTGGTCGCCTTCTTCTTTTGGGACCGCCTCACTTTTTTCTTTTTTCCTTGGGAGCCTGCAGGTCCAGCCTTCTCGCCTGTGGGTCCCCCAGCCACATCTCCTACCACAACCTCGCGGTTGGGCGGAAGTGCGGCCAGCACCTCCTTGAATTGTTCGGCCGTGATCCCAACCCTCTGAATGAGGGCCTCAGCCTCCCCGGTGGTGATGGGGGGTGCCGGCCTCCGGTGGTGCTGTTCTCCCCCTGTTGGGGAACTCCGGTACCTACGTTGGCGTTGCTACGTGTTTGCACCATCGTCGTTGTGGAGCATTTCTTCTGAGTATGATTCTCGAACTCTCAACGAGAGCACCAATTTGATGGACAATAAATCCACCAAATGATCCGGTTTACAGAGCGGATCGTAAGAACAAAATTAAGAACAAGAATTCGAGAATTGGATGTGTATTACCAGCTTGATTTAGCTTGAATTCTCCCCTTTCGGGTCCCCTCTATCTATACATGAGCTCTAAACAATTAAGGTAATGCATAACCGATGGAGTCTATCCTGCCAAGGGTGCGATCCCCTTTTCCCGGCTCCGTAACGGCCAATCAGCTCCGTCTCCTTCTCCGGATTGACTCTGCCAGCTGCGCTTGGCCTGAGGTTAACTAGGCCCAGCTCCTTGGGTCGGCCCAGCTTGAGTATTTCACAGGTGTTTGACCCGAAGCTGTTTAAATGGTTCATTTGGGCCGTCCTCTGGATATCGGCCCATCAGAAGCTTCATGGCATTTTACATTAAGTAGTGTATTATAAAATGAAATAAAATCCCTCCCCTTTCAACACCTTTTTTTAGGCCATAATTTTTTGAGAGAGGAAAAATATTATATTGTGTTGAAAGTCATTTTTCTAAAGTGTTAGAAATATACACAAAATATTATAAAAAAATGTTTATAAGATAAATGTTTTACTATATATATATATATTATTTAATTTATTATTATTATTAGAACTAAGAGAAAAGAGCAAGGAGGGTTGGCCAAGACCCCTACATAAAAGCCGGAAGTCCAAAATACAGTGAAAACAAAAATCCAAAAACAAACAAAAGAACAATGATAAAGGGACAATACAAAAGCCAACAATTCTAAACATCCAGACTGTTTGGTTGCTTCATCTTGGATCAGCTTCGGGAAAATGGTGTAGGAGTCCACATACACCATTATTGACCTTGGTGTCCTTACAATTTGAAATGGTTGTCCAGCGGCACATTTCACGATTGCTAATAGAACCTGGGAAGTATCTTCAAATCCTAGCCAAGCAAAATAGGACAAAGGACCAGCTGTGACTATACAGGTTGGTAGTCTTGAACCGAAAACAAGTCTAAAGTTCCAAAATCCTCTTCGTAACAGAGTAAAATATCTTTTTAGCACAAAATATTTAATAAAATATATCCCAAACAGAAGAAGTTTGATCACGATAAATTAGAAGTCTAAAGATCCTCAACTAGGAGAGCAGCCTGGATTGCTGAAAGGTTGAACAGCCCAAACAACCTGATCTGTACCTTTATTGAGGCTTAAATGTTTCTTCCCAACGAATTTACGGCCTTAAAAAAACAAGGAACTAACAATAACAAAAATTGTATCTGCCCTTGGTGAGTGTAATCCTTCCTCCAATTGTAACTTCTAAGAAAGGTAAAGTACAACCCTGATAAAGGTTGATTTAGGAAGGAGTTTGTAACCCTAAGCTACCAACATTGGGTTGGCACAAGAGTTACGGCCGAACAAGAAAAGAGGGAAGAGAGGGGAATTAATGCTAAGCTAAATTGTATTATTTCTTCACATCCTTCAAATAACAAGTCCCTTGGTTTATATAGTCGAGAAACCCTAAAGCTAACCCTAACCCTGTCGGTTCAACAAAAGCGTCAAGGGAAAGAACCGAAAAGAAAACCCTTGAAGGGGCTTATATTCCGCCCACCTAATAAAATCTAAAGTACAAGAATTAAGAATATAAATTAAATGGTTTCTAAACATAATCATCGAAACGTTGCGGCCGACGTATGTTTCTGCGCGGTCGCGTTACTTCCCTTGGGCCGTCCTGTTCGTCATCCGTGTGCGTTGGGCCGGTATCACCTGCATGGGCCTCTACGTGCATTGGTCCCGTATCATCTCCCCCAGGGTTGAGAACGGCCTTGTCCTCAAGGTCGAGTGACGGAAAATTGAGACGAAGGCTGTCCACTGGTTCCCAGGATGCGTTGGCGCCCCCATCATCTGACCACCTGACTAGGCACTGCTCCTGCGGCTGTCCATTAACTAACACTGTGCGACGAGGGCCGGCAGACACGGGAGTGGCCACGACCTGACCGCGGATGATATCTTCTAGGAGAACCGGCTCGGGTAGTGGCTGACCTCCAGACACGAAGGGCCGTAGTAAGGAGACGTGAAAAACGTCGTGAATTTTGCACCCCGCCGGAAGCCGTAGTCTGTATGCCACAGACCCAATTCGTTCAAGCACCTCGAATGGTCCGTAATAGCGCCGTGCGAGCTTAGAAGAGCGTGGTCTGGCTAAAGAGTGCTGCCAGTGTTGCTGTAATTTGAGAAGGACGTAGTCCCCGACTGTGAAACTAACATCCCTGCGGTGAAGATTCGCCCGCTCACGCATGCGTTGTTGCATCTTAGCAAGGTTGCGCCGTAGGTCCTCTAGAACCGCCGCCCGTTCGCGCAACATGTCCTCGACGGCAGCCACTTTGGCACGGACAGTGAGGGTTGGAAAAAGATGCGGAGGAGTTCTCCCATATAAAGCCTGGTATGGTGACATGTTAAGCCCGTCATGGTGACTGCAATTTAGTGCTAATTCTGCCCACGGAAGAAAAGTATCCCATTTATGCGGCCGCTCGAAAGTGAAAGCCCGAAGATATTGCTCTAGACCGCGATTCATGACCTCAGTTTGGCCGTCCGTTTGGGGATGGTAGGCCGTGCTAAATTTCAAGGTTGTGCCACTCAACTTCATCAATTCACGCCAAAAAGAACTCATAAAGACCGAGTCTCGATCCGAAATAACCGTCGAGGGAAATCCATGGTGTTTCACGACGGTGTCAAGGAAGAGGCTTGCAACGCGAGGAGCGTCAAAGCCGGTCGGTAAAAATCCAAAGTGGTTGTATTTAGAGAGCCGATCCACGACCACCATAATCATCGTGAACCCACGAGATGGCGGCAAGCCCGTGATGAAATCCATGGAGACGGAGTCCCATACATGAGGGGGGATGGGTAGTGGTTGTAATAAGCCAGCGGGTCGTTGCGTCGAGTATTTGGTTGCCTGACATGGGACGCATGCCGCCACAAATTGTCGTACGTTGCGTTGCATACCCCGCCAGTAAAACACATTGGCGACCCGTTTGAAGGTGCGGTCGACTCCTTGGTGACCTGCGATCGGCGTGCTATGAAATTCATGGAGAATGGCCGTGTGCAGAGAAGAGGAGGGGCTAATATAGATCCGATGTTTGTAATACAACATGCCATCATGAAGAGAAATATGGGGTGGGGCTGTTCCCTGCTGTACGGCCGAGTGGAGGGACTGACAGTCTTGGAGTAAGGCATTATCTCGGCGAATGTCTTGCAACAATGTGGGGATCGGCTGTGCAAAAGCCAAGAAAACAGCAGTCGTATCATCCGAGTCCGGGGTGTCAATAATGTCACGGCGTGAGAGAGCATCTGCAACTTTGTTAGAAGCACCGGGTTTATATTCAATGCGGAATTTGAACCCCATCAACTTCCGGATGTAGAATTGCTGATCCGGGGTTTGAATGACCTGACAGAGGAGATCTTTCAGGCTCTTTTGGTCACTACGAATTACGATTTCACGGCCAAGGAGGTATTGGCGCCACTTGTGCACGGATTCAACAATGGCGTAGAGTTCCTTGTGATATGTGGAGGCCGCACGCCGCCTCGGACCAAGGTTTTTGCTGAAAATGCCAAAGGGTGTCCCTGCTGTAATAACACGGCCCCAATGCCAACATCTGATGCGTCCGTCTCGAGATAAAAAGTCAGGCCAAAGTCCGGCAGCCGGAGAACTGAAGCGGTAACCATGGCGTGCTTCAATTGCTGGAAGCTATTCTCGGCAGCCTCATTCCACCCAAACCCCGTCTTCTTTAATAGGTCAGTGAGGGGGGCGGCCAACATGGCATAACTCGCCACAAAACGCCGATAGTAGCCGGTAAGGCCTAAGAAGCCGCGTAACTCGGTGACCGAGGTCGGTCGAGGCCACGAGATCATTGCTTCTATTTTGGACGGGTCCGGCTGTAATTGACCTGCTGTAACAATATGTCCAAGGTACTCAATTGTTGCTGTGCAAAAGGAACACTTGGATAACTTGACGAAGAAAGCATGCGTATGAAGGGTTTGGAGGACCAATTGAAGATGGGTGGCATGGCTTTCTACCGTCGGGCTGTAGACTAAAATATCATCGAAAAACACAATGACGAACTGCCGTAGATACGCACAAAATAGGGCATTCATAGCCGCTTGAAATGTCGAGGGAGCATTGGTGAGGCCAAATGGCATAACGAGGAACTCATAGTGCCCGTCATGCGTACGGAAGGCTGTCTTAAAAATATCGGCCTCGTTCATGCGGATTTGGTGGTAACCGGAACGCAAATCCAATTTAGTGAATACCCTCGCATGCCCCAATTCATCGAAGAGTTCGTCCGAGGTGGGTATAGGGAAATGATCCGGCGTTGTAACCGCATTCAAGGCCCGATAATCGACGCAAAAACGATAAGACCCATCCTTTTTGCGGACCAATAAGACCGGAGAAGAGAACGGGCTCTGACTCGGGTGAATGAGGCCGTGTTGAAGCATCTCCCGCACCTGCCTTTCAATCTCCATCTTTTGGAAGTACGGGTATCGGTAGGGCCGAACATTGACGGGCTTGGCCGTGGGTTCCAGGTGAATCCTATGATCCCATGCACGAACCGGGGGCAAATCCTGTGGCAGCTAAAACACAGAAGAGTAGGAGTCCAAGACGGAGCGTACTGGCAGTGGGATATTATCTGGAAAACTGATCCCGTCGTCCGCAGCAGGTGGTGGGGGATGATCTGTATGTAACAATTCAAAGAATTCCAGAGATGTATGGGCCGCTAACGAACACAGATGGCTGAAGGAGATGGGCCGTGGGGCTGCCATCGTCATATTTGCGTAGTCGTGAGAAACCTTGCCCAAGGTTTGAAGCCATTGCACTCCCAAAACCAAATCTGGCCCATGAATTTCTAACAAATAGAGATCCACTTCAAAAAGAACACCCTGTAAGAGTAGTGGCGTACGTGGGCATGAATACGCACAACGCAGAGAATCCCCGTTCCCGACATATACCCGGAACGGAGGGATCGGGTGGAGCACCAAAGACAACCGCTCGGCTACGGTGGGGTGGACAAAGTTATGGGTACTTCCCCCATCTAACAAGACGTGTACCGCTTGCTCGTGCACCGTTCCCACTAGGGGTGAGCAAGTACCGAACCGATACCGAAATTTCCCGAAAATACCGAGAATACCGAACCGAAAAATACCGAACCGAAAAAGTACCGAGAAGAAACCGAACCGTACCGAACCGAATGGTCGGTACGGTATTTGGGAACGGTACGAGGTGACGTACCATACCGAAAATCCCGAACCGAACATATATACTAAAATATTATAAAAAATAATAACCCGGAGTAATATTTTTCATATTCCTTCACTAAATAATATGGAGTAATTTTTTAAAAAATATTGGTTCAAGTTTTATCATGTGTAAGTTATACTTTTATTTGAGTTTTAGTTTTTGTGTATAAATATAAAAGTATTCACAAAGATTCGAAAAACCCTTTGTTGTCGTTCATTTTTTAGTTTGTGAAATATAAACTATGTTTTGATATGCATCCCTTGCATTTAAATATTCATTTTTTTTAATTTTTCACGTTTTTTTATTTAAATTCACTTTTAATTTTCAAAAATAAGGGGACATTGTTAAACTTTAAGGTGTAAAGTAGGTATGTATATTCATCCCGATTTGTACCGAAACCGATACCGAACCATCCCGAACCATACCGAACCGATATGTCGGGATCGGGATCGGTACGGTGTAAAATCCCATACCGAACCGAAATATTTGGTACGGTATCGGTACGGGCTAAATACCGTACCATACCGTACCATGCTCACCCCTAGTTCCCACCAACTTGAGAGCACGAGAGCTCGGGCTACCGGCTAAGGAATTGAGGGTAGAGACGTCACCCACGATCACACCATCATCGACGGCCTGGGAATCGTCCTCAAGAGGAGAACCGGAATCGTCATCATCATCGGGTCCCATAGAGGCCAAAAAACGACCCTTGCAATGGTGACCGGGAACCCACTTGTCATCGCAATACCAACACAGCCCTTTTTTGCTACGTTCATTTTTTTGGGCCGTAGTAACCTTCACAATCGGCATCTGTTGGGCAAAGGAAGGGGTTGAAGGTTTGCCAGTAGACGAGACCCCTGGAACAGTGGTGGCGGTGGGGGTGGCAGACGCTGTGCTGGGAGTGGAATGAACGGGCTGCCGGCTAGACCAAGGACGTCGAAACGAGCTGGACTCGTTATGGCAGGCTGATAATTCCCGTGCTAACCCAAAAGCTTCCTAGAGGGTGCGAGGGTTCCGCAGATTCACCTCACGCTAGACGGGTTGGCGTAGACCAGACACGTACATGGCTATGAGGGTGTGTTCAGGCACGCCGGATATTTTATTAAGTATGGACTCGAAAGCAGTTTGATAATCAAGCACCGTTGTAGACTGCTGCAGTTTGGATAAGGAGCCAATATAGTTTTCATAATAATCTGAAGCGTTGACGCACGGCTATGAGGAACGCCTCCCAACTCGTGCCACAAGTATTGGTTTGGTAATAACGAAACCAATCGAATGCCGGATAATCAATCAACATCGCAACCAACTGCAAACGTTCACCTTCTGGGGTTTGAAAATAGTCAAAGTAATTGTGAATCCGGAAAATCCATCCCGCCGGGTCGTCGCCGTTGAAACGTGGAGCCTCAACCCGTATTCGGGGAACAACATCGTTGCCAGGAGCACGCACAGGAGGACGCCAGCCCGTTGTTGGTGGTTTATTCCAGCGAGGTTCCGCGTGCGAACCCGATGCCGTCAAGGTCGACACCTGCAACTTTGTGGCTTGTAGCTCCGTGCTTAAGTTGTTGATGGCCTTCATAAGATCCTCCATGGTCAAGGGCGGTGTAGTTGGGGAATCCGTCGTAGGCGTCGTCATGAGAACGACAACGAGAGCACCAATTGATAAAGGTTGATTTAGGAAGGAGTTTGTAACCCTAAGCTACCAACTTTGGGTTGGCACAAGAGTTACGGCCGAACAAGAAAAGATGGAAGAGAGAGGAATTACTGTTAAGCTAAATTGTATTATTTCTTCACATCCTTCAAATAACAAGTCCCTTGGTTTATATAGTCGAGAAACCCTAATGCTAACCCTAACCCTGTCGGTTCAACAAAAGCGTCAAGGGAAAGAACCGAAAAGAAAACCCTTGAAGGGGCTTATATTCCGCCCACCTAATAAAATCTAAAGTACAAGAATTAAGAATTTAAATTAAATGGTTTCTAAACATAATCATCGAAACGTTGCGGCCGACGTATGTTTCTGCGCAGTCGCGTTACTTCCCTTGGGCCGTTCTGTTCGTCATCCGTGTGCGTTGGGCCGGTATCACCTGCATGGGCCTCTACGTGCATTGGTCCCGTATCAAACCCAGGAAAATTTTCTATGTCCCCAAGAAAAAATCAGTAGTGAACAATAGAGTAAGAAACCCAAGTATACCTCCCTTTCACTCGTAGTCGATGAGATGTTAAGACAATGGCGTAATGATCGGTACGTCAATGTTGGCGCAGGCTAGAAGAACTGGATGTCGCGTACCTTTCAGCTTAATAGCTCTAATGCATTGTGCACTCTTCATAGCCTCCCTAGTTTCTTTTACAGCCCTACCCTGAAGCGTTGAAACAAGCCCCTTTTGGATCTTATCCATGATGAAGGGCGAAGGTAATTCTTCCTTGATCATCCAAAGGGAGTTCTCAAAGTCATCGCTAATATGTTGTTCGAAAATGGGCTTAAGCATCTAATACTATTTCTGAAAGTCTCCTCCTGCCTGTTCTTCCACATTGTCATTTGTTAACATAAGATCAAGCTCCGGTTGAATAGAGTCCTTCCAATTTGAAGCTTCCACCCTCATAGTTTGGTTGAGAAGCCCGTCGATTAACATCTGCTCTTCGTGGCTGAGTAAGTTTCTAGCTGGCTCAACAAATGGAGAATCTTCCTGCTGTAGGAAAGTACCATGATCTTCCTTGTCCATTGAACTGTTTAAGCCCCCTGCCAACAGAGGGGAGAACACCTCTTCCAAAGGTAGAGGTCCAATGCCATCTCCGCATTTCTTACCTTGCCCTGAAGTGATAGAAACATCTAGAACCTGCATTGCATTAGGAAAAGCCACAAGAAGAGACTTGTTCCCCACTGGAATAGAGCCAATGAAAGCATCAATGGCCTCAAAAAAACACACCAAACCCCCTTTGCCCGTAGGAACAAATATGGAAGTGTTTCCTTCTCTTCTCGATTCAAGAATCCTAATATAACCTAGAACCATGTGTTAGACACGATTTTATTATGTGGCCTGAGTTATCATTTATCTAATTAATTGATCATTGACCTAATAAATACCCTACGTACTTAATTGGTAATTATTCGATGGACGTAATTACCCTTATGACCTAATTAGGGTTTCCCCTTGGGTGTATATATAGAGGTCATTAGGCAGAGATCAGAACACACCAGTCTTACGCCTCCTCTCTGCCTCTATATTCTCGTGAGTCTCGCCCTCACCTTAGCCATCATAATGATACACCCTAAACGGGAACTCGATCTGCGTGAGAATCATGGTCTCATCCCTAACCACGTTTACAGGATTATCAGGTACGCATGATTAAATCCCTAATTTATATTTTATGTTTAAGAATTGATCAACACCATGATAAATGGTAATCTTTCTATGCTTTTGAAATCAGGTGATAGCACATGAATTTCTCTGATTCAGTTTGGGGAAGAGTTCAAGAATCCAATTTAACCCATGTATATCAAACCATATATTGTAATTCCTCTTTCCAATTTCACTAATACAGAAATTCTTGTTGTAACTAGAGTGAAAAAGAGTAAAAAACTTGGTTTGAATTTGGAATGAGTGAGATTTGTTAGGACTTTTGCACCATGTGTCATGGGGATAAACGGCTGCTCTTTGGTACTTTGTAGATTTCCAGTGTTGTGGAGAGCTACGCCTCTTTCCACCCCAGTCCTAAACCTCCCCAAATCAATCTCTTCGGAAAAAATTTCGCTGTCGATTCGTTCTTAGATTGAAAGGTCGCCGATAGTCTTGACGGCCAATATATAGAACCATGTAACAATTAAAGGTAGCAGGTTTGGATAAATAAAGTGGTACCTACCCGAACCCTGTCTAGTACCGTGGCTGTTGGGGACTTGTCGTGTGGTCCAAAACAAATTAAGAATTTATAAAATATCCTTAACTAACCCCTAAACTATAATCAAATAAAAATTATAGCTAGGGCAAGTAAGGGTCGATCCCACAGAAAAAGTTTGTACTTTTGAAATCAAATTAGCATGCACACACATTGTCACTAAACAAAATAAACTAACTACTACACATATGATAAGACTTATAAAACTTTTAATAAAACTTATAACTAAATAAATATAAAAAGTAATAAATATAACTATTATAAACAAAGAACTTATAATATAACTTATAAAAACAAAACACTTATTTAAGATATACTAAAAAAATAATAAACTATAAAAACTTATATTTATAACTTACAAACAAACGCTTATACTATAAGTTAAAAATAAAAACAAAAAGGAAAGGGGGGTTGAATAAAAAGTAAATATTTTTTTTGTTTTTTATATTTTCTTATTTTTTTGGTTTTTTTGATAAAAATGGGGGTAACAAGCTCAAAAGATAATCAACTCCTCCAACTAAGGTAACCCAATAAACACCGCCAAGAACCCAAAACAAAATGAAAAAGAGAACAAACACAAATTGAACATTACACATATAATAGGCACGTAGACAATATATTACGTAACTTACGCACTTAAGAATAGAAAATAATTCAAAGGCTCGAGTTGTTTCATATCCTTGACCACATATAGAAGATCGTCAACTCTCTATAAGGCCAGGAGTCAAGAATTCAAAGGCCTTTTGGATCACTTTGAACTCCCACTCACCTCAAGCGCTCAAACAATGATTCCAAAAGATGAAAAAGTTTATAAAAAAGCGAATCTTTCTTTCATTCTAACTCTCATGCACAAAGTATTAATGAAAAACATTTGATACAATTTAATAAACTTTAACATCTATCTAATGATGAAAATATTTTGCAGGTCTCCTTAAACAACTCAAGCATAAGAATTTCAGTCTATTCACATAAAAGAACATTACATATTTTTAAAAATACTTAAAAATTGTTTTTGTGCTTAAACAACCTTAAATTATATGAAAATCAATACAAAACAAACGAATGACATAACAATCACTCAATAACGAATCTTAAGGAAAACGTCCAACTCATGGGGTTAAGAAGTCCATAATCCTTAAAATTTTCCAAAACACATAGCACAACGAAGAATCACGTATGAATTCGGAAATCATTTAACTATAATATGGAGCTAAAATAGCTTCAACAAAAACCGAATTCTACATACCAAACTACTTATGAAATCAAACCGTGCGATTCAACCAATTCAACAACAATTTGCACAACAATTGAAGAAAACTAGTATGAATCAATTCTCATTCATAAGGGATTTAATATAGACATTAAAAAAATCCATAAAAAAACACCAACCATTTTTGAATTTTCGCAATTAACACAAACAAGGAAAAAATGTAAAAATTAAATTGAGACAACACTTTTACAAAGAAATTGGAGAAGAAAAAGAAATTGACAAATAAGGGTTACCAAATGTTGAAGAAGATGAAGAAGATGAAGAAATTGGAGCTAGAGGAGACTGCCCACCGCTCTCCGGAGCTTTTGCCGCCGCCGGTTCGCGTCTGCCGGCCGCCACCACCGCCACCGCGGCCTAAGCCGCCGCTCTTTTGTCGTTCCTTTTTCCCCCTTTTTTTCCGATTGCAATTCCTCTCCCATTTATAGCAAGAGGATTCTTCCCATTGGCATTCTTCCGTTGGAGATTGAATGAGGAGCGAATTCGGTGGACGCTGAATTGGCCGCTGCTTTGTTGTTGTGTCGGTGTGATTTTGAACTCACATTAACACTGCATTTTTTCTTTTTCAACAATAACTTTGGTTAGGCTCCTTTGACTTGATGCTTTTACTAATTTGGTGTTGGATTTGGGTCCCGACCCAAGTTCAATCTCTTCTTTTCAAACTTGAACTTTAATTTGGCCTTTTGCTGCATTTTTCTCCAAATAATAAGAGATCTGATAACTTGAGTTAGGAAAAATAAAAATAATAGAATGTAAAAAAAATAATTAAAAAAAACTACTATTTATGAAAAATAAAAAGAATGTAAAAATGAAAATAAAAATAAAATTAAGCTTAAAAACTGAAAATTAAATGCTAAAAGTATTAAAAATGCTTTAAAAAGAATAAAAAGAACTAACCCAAAAACGACTTATCAAATACCTCCACACTTAAGACTTGAACGCCCTCGTTCAAAAGACCAAAAAGAGAAACCATTTGAATTTCTATCATCATCAAGAAGAACAAAATGCACTTTACACACCCACGTTTAAAGAAGAAAACAAGTTTTTTGGAAAAAGAAGCGCCGACAAACCGGAAAGTTTCAAATGCAGTTTTTGTACATCACTTAAGCAACAAGTTGCAAAACTTGAAGGAACCTTGAAGAAGTTTGGTGTTTCTCATAAAAATCGTAATGATGTTCTTGATAATTTGCAAGTCACTAAACATGGCTTAGGGTTTGAAAATGAAACTAATAATAATAAGGAAAAAGTTGAGCAACCACCTAAACAATCTAAAGCTCAACTTAGGAAAAATAAAATAAGCAATAATAGACAACCTAGAAGTCTAGAACAACTAGGAACACTAGACCACCTAGAAAGAACACTAGGATGAACAATGGTCAAGTTAGAGAATTTAGAAACAACTTTATAAATATGCATAAACAAAACTTTTCTCAAACTAGGATCAATCAATATAGAAAACCTAGTAACTATTATCAACATAGGAGAATGCATAATCTAAATGTTTTTTTTCATTATTGCAATAGGGTAGGACATATAGCACCCGTATGTTTTAGTAAGCATATGCATTGCACGTATAACAAAACACACACTTTGTTAGACAATGTGTGCAACTCTAGAGGGGGGTGAATAGAGTTGTTGAGAATGTTTGCCGATTTTCGCAGGATTAATAAAATAAACGTAAGTGCAGCGGAAATAAAAGAGAGAATACAAAGAACACACCGATGTATACTGGTTCACCACCTCGTGGCTAGTCCAGTTCCCCGAGAGACTCTCTCGAAGCTACCACTACTTCCGTTAAGCTTACGGGTGCTTAACAAACCGTTTACAACTCGAGAACTTGAATCCCACAAGCCTCGAAACAACCGCTCGTAGATATGCCCTCTACAAGACTTCACAACCAAGACTTAAGTCACATAAGTCTTGAACAACAAGAAGAACAATTTGGAGGATAAGTCACTTAAGTCACATAAGTCTATGGATGACAAGAACACTCTCTTTAAAATATAATTTTCTCTCAAAATAATATAAATTTGAGAAATGATTGATGGAGGATTAACACCTCAAGAATGGGGAGTATTGGAGTTTTTCTTGTTCTTAAAAATGACCAAGAAAGTGTGTTTAAATAGGAGTTGAAGAAATATATCCGTTGGTCCAGGAAAAGAAGCTGTGCAAGAAACGATGCAGCGCATTAATCGATTAATGCATCACCATAATCGATTAATGCATCATAAAAAAATCGATTAAAGCATCTTCAAAAATCGATTAATGGAGTCTGCGAGGAAAAGGATAATCGATTAAAGGAAGATAAAAAATCGATTAGTCAGCTCTGCCAGCCTTAATCGATTAACAGAGGAGCAAAAATCGATTAATGTTCCAGCCCAGGGTAATCCAACGATAAGCAGTTAATCGATTAATTTTGGAAGATTAATCGATTAATAAGGAAATAATGCCCAAACACAAAGGGCCCAAGGCTAGTTGCGATTGAGAGCGAATTGGCTTAAACTCGTTGTTTGAGACAAGAAGAATCAGGGAGCGCTCCTCCTCTCTTATTCAATGAATTTGAATAAGGGAGTAAAAGTGAGTCCAAAAATTATTTTGTGTGTCAAATGATGTACACGAAAAATATTTGAATAAAATATTTTTGCTTACCAAAAATATTTTATAATATCAAAATAAATATTTGATAAATGTTTGACACACTTTTTGTAACTGACTCAGTAAAACTATTTTGAACAGTTAAAAACAATTTTCAACTGACTCCAAAAATAAATATAATTTTTATTTTGACTCTCATAAAAATAATTTTGGAGAAGAGATATTTTTGTAATCCTTACAATAATTCTTAAGACTCAAATAAATAAAAAGTCTTCGGAAATCTTCTACTCCTCCGAGTCCTCCGTTAGGCGCTCCGGACGCGTCTCGGACTTCAACAAAATCCTGTGCACTTTCTTGAATACTTCAAGAAATGGCACTTCAAGTTTTCGTATTTGTAGTTGTAGCACTTTAATCTTGACTTGAATAAATTGTGTTTGTCAATTATCAAAACCTGTAAGTCAACACTAAACAACACAGAAAGGGTTGAGAACTCATGCATTCCAACACACTTTGCATAGGAATAACCTAACGAGATCCCTTGAAAAAGGATATTCGAGTTCTAAGCAATCCCCGCAGCAATCAACGCAAAAGAAACCATATTACTTCTTCTATTATGATGAAAAGAAGAAGATTCACATACCACTTCCGGAACCCACACAAATCCAACCAAGGTATAGGCACTCGGTTCAAGTGGACTGGAACCCGCCAACCGAAAGACCACAAGTTGGTCAAGGTAACACTTAAACACGAATATCGTACGTGTGTGTGCGCGCATTAGCGTGTGTGGCTATGGGTGTGTGTGTTTATTAGTTTAAAAAGTCATCTTACTAATCCTCAATGACCCAAAAGACCAAAAAAACGGGTACCAAATGTTTTCATTGTAGGTGTCAAAGTCAGGGGGAACAGAGAAAGTCAAGGTGTAAATCGAGTTACAGACTTGTGATACTCGATTATCACAGCCCGCAGAAGTTTGGGGCAATTAAGCTAAGAATCGAGACAATCGAGTATCACCATTCTTATATTCGAATAACAGGGGTCGATGAACTTTTCAAACTTCAGAGGCAAACCAACGCCAATCGACTAGCAACCTTATGTCAATCGACTAACAGGGTTCGCAGATCCTTCAGCGGAAAATCAGAGGTTTTAGATAATCAAATTACAGGCTGTGTAAATCGACTCACAACGGAAGATTTTCAAAAATATGAGTCGTTTGGAGTGCATTTATCACCCTTTTGACTTCTCCCACGGATCTCTAGTCCTCCAACTCTATAAATTAGTGATCTCTACTCATGACTTACTCATTCCAATCATCTTTTCTCAATATATTCATCATAGTTCATCAATTCTTCAATTATTCTTTACTCTTGCTGTCAAACTCCTGCATTTTTCCTATTTCTCTCCACCTCTCTTGTTGACATGGTAGGAGGTCAAAGAAAACGATCTCGCACCGGGAAGAACGTCACTTCCTCCTCGGATCCTCCTCCACCACTGGCGCACAAGTACCTCGACGGGTCGTTCCTTTGGTTCAACGACCGCGCAGAGGC